>JAOTQJ010027425.1:0-16277 GCA_025642045.1 Solanum sejunctum | reverse complement strand
AAAGAGCCTCAAATGGAGCCATACTGATGCTAGAGTGATAGCTATTGTTGTAGGCAAACTCAATCAATGGAATATGGACATCCCAACAGCCTTTAAGATCTAAGACACAAGCCTAAGCATATCCTAAAGCATTTGAATTGTCCTCTCGGCTTATCCATTCGTTTAAGGGTGGAAGATCGTGCTAAGGTAAGCTTTGGTTCCAAGAACCCTTTAAAAAGATCTCTACAAGTGGGAAGTAAATTGTGCACCACAATTTGATAAAATGGATAAGAGAACTCCATGTAACTTTACCAACTCGTGGATGTACAACCTTGCATACTCTTCAGCCCTGTATGTAGTCTTGACCAGTAGAAAGTGAGTCAATTTTGTCATCTTATCAACCACAACCGAGATGAAATCAAAACATTTTCTAGTCTTGATCAACCCAACCATAAAATCCATATTAATCACCTCCCACTTCCAAGTAGGAATCTCTTGGTCTTGGGTTAGGTCATTTGGCGTATGATGTTCGGCTTTGAATTATTGGCAACTATGGTAATCAAAAATAAATTTAGCAATATCTCTCTTTATGCCTCCACACCAATACACATCTCTCAAGTCTATATATATTTTGGTGGGACCGAGGTGGATAGAATAAGAGAAATTATGGGCTTCATCATGAATTCTCTCCCTCAAATCATCAACACATGGAACACATTACCTACCTTGATATCTAAGGGCCCCATCTCCCCTTTGGAAGAAAACCTATATTTCACCCTCTTTCACCAAAACCTTCAAATCAAGTAAGAAGGAGTCTAGATCTTGTTTTTCTATCATCTCATCAACCAAAGAAGAGTTAGAACCATCAACAACGAGAACACCATCAGTCACATCTTCCAACTTCATCCCAAATCAATACAATCTATGCACCTCCCTAGCCATCTCCCTATCACCACTATCTACATGAGCTAGGCTACCCATAAACACCCAACTCAAAGCATCCACCACAATATTTGCCTTACCCGGATGGTAATGCACACTGATATCATAGTCCTTAAGGAGTTCTAGCCACCTTTTTTGTATCAAGTTAAGATCTTTTTTAGTGAATACATACTGAAGGCTCTTATGATTGGTGAAGATATCAACATGCACCCCATCAAATAATGATTACAAATCTTTAATGCGAACACCACTGCGGCCAATTCAAGATCAGGGGTGGGGTAGTTCTTTTCATGCACTTGGAGATGCCTATAAGCATAGGCTATGACTTTACCATTTTGCATTAGTACAAAACCTAAACCAACTTTAGATGTATCACAATACACAACAAATCCCTCAAGCCCATCTGGTAGTGACAATGTAGAAGATGACATAAGTCGATCTTTCAGTGTTTGGAAACTTTCCTCACATTTATTGGTCCACACAAAATTAACCTTCTTTTGAGTCAATTGTGTCATAATAGATGCAATGGAGGAGAACCTGTTCACAAACCTTCTATAGTAACCCACAAGGCCCAAGAAACTCTTAATGTCCGACGGGATGAATGGCCAATGCCAATTCCTAATCACATCAGTTTTCTTAGGATTCACTTTTATACCATCCCCGGACACCACATGACCCAAGAATGCAACCTCTTTCAACCAAAATTCACACTTGTCATATTTAGCATACAATTTCTCCTCCCTCAATATTTGCAACACAACCCTCAAATGGCCAATATGCTCCTCGCTACTATGTGAATAGATCAAAATATCATCAATAAAGACCACAACAAAGGATTCAAGGTAGGTCTTGAAGACCCTATTCATTAGGTCCATGAAGATAGTCGTCGCATTAGTCAACCCAAAGGATATCACCACAAACTCATAATGCCTATACCTAGTCCAGAAATCCATCTTGGGAATATCTCACTCCCTCGCCCTTACTTGATGGTACTCGAATCAAAGATCAATCTTATAGAAAAAGCTAGCCCCTTGCAATTGTTCAAACAAGTCATCAATTGTTGGAATAGGATATCTATTCTTTCTAGTGACCCTATTGAGTTGCCGGTAGTCAATGCACATTCTAAGTGACCCATATTCCTTCTTTACAAACAACACTAGTGCACCCAAGGTAATTCGCTAGGTCTAATAAATCCCATCTCCAATATATCTTTCAATTGCTCTATTAACTCCTTCAACTCCATCAGGGCCATACGGTAAGGGGGAATGGAGGTAGGTCGGGTGTCGGGAAGGAGATATATACAAAAATATATCTCCCTTTTGGGTGGGAAATCGGGAAGATTATTTGGGAAGACATCAAGAAAATCATTTACAAACGGAACTGACTCAATCGAAGGACTTTGGACTCTATATCTTTGACTCTCACAAGATGATACAAATACCCCTTGGAAATCAACCTATGGGCTTTAATTCATGAGATGGACCTACCCCTCACTACTACATCATGACTTTCCTACTCAAGGACGGGTTCGTTTGGAAACTGGAAATTAACCCTATGGGTTCTACAATCAATAGAAGCATAGTATGCATGCATCCAATCCATCCCAAGAATAACATCAAGATCAACCATATCTAATTCAACAAGATCAGAAGGTAAGATTGTATGCAAGATGCAAACTGGAAAATTTCTACACACCCTACTAGCAACAATAAATACACCAATAGGAGTAGACACGTCATATGACTCATGCAACAACTCCGACTCAACATAGGACTTTTTAGCAACAAAGGAGGTAAGAAAGGAAAGGGTGGCATCCAGATCAATCAAAGCATATACATCAAGATCAAAACATTTTAACATCCAGGACTTCACCAACCCCTTGCCTCCCATGTAGACCATAAAAGCAATTGTGCCTTAGGGCATCACCTTGAGGACGACCTCTACCTAATAGGACCGTATTTGCACCCCGAACTTTGCCATAGTTCCTTTGACAATCCATCATCTTATGACCAAGCTCCCCACAATCAAAATATGCATTGGAACCCTTCAAACATGGGGCCCTATGATACCTTCCACACTTAGGGGACACATCATTGGGTACCATTGCACCCACACCTTGAGGCCTAGGAAAGCCATTAGCAAACCCCCTATTAGTAGCATGAGGAGGCCTTTGGCCTTGTTGATATCTAGAACCCTTTCAAAACCCACCCTCAAAATGAGCTTTCTTGGTCTCATGGCCCCTCCTTTTTCTCAACTTTTCTTCTTCCATTTACTCGGCATATGTCATCAAGCGAGACAAGTCCATGTCACCAATAAGAATTGTGCATAGGCAATCTTACTTACCAAATTAGGGATTCCCATAAAAAACTTGTTCATCCTCGACTTAGAATCAACCACTAAGTGAGGAGCATACTTTGGGAGTTGATTAAATTTTAGGTCATACTCCCTCACACTCATACCACCTTGTTTCAAGTTCATAAACTCAATCAACTTTGCTTCCCTAAGCTCAAGAGAGAAGAACTGATTAAGGAAGGGCAATTTAAATTCCTCTTAAAGCACCACAAAGCCATTACCCTTCTCATCTTTCTATTGAACAAACCAAATTTGCGCTACCCCCTTGAGTTGGTACGCCACCAACTCCACCTTCTCATTTGGCCCAATACCCATGATTGATAAGATTGTATAGATTTCATCAATAAACTCTTTTGGATCCTCATCCACCTTTGACCCATGGAATATTGAAGAATTCATCCTTATGAAGTCCTTTACCCTAGCTCCTGTGGTAGTAGCATAAGGAGATTGGGCCTTTTGTTGGACTTGGTTGGCCACCACTTGGGCAAGCATAGTATGAGCATCCTGGAGTTCACCATTGGTAGGTTGCTCCTCGGAATTTTGGGCATGTCATCCTCTAGTATTCAGTATGATCTAGCGTGGAAAAGAATAATTGTTAGGGGAAATACTTATCACAAATCTATAGAATGACTTAGGACATGAATAAGTGAAGCATTTTCTAAGACGCCTCATAGCCTCCTATTCATAGTCATGGCCTACTTCACAACCATGAATAGGACTCTAATTGGCGTGGTGTATTGGACTCTGAGGATCTATCAACCTAGTACTCTGATAACATATTTGTCATGACCCAAGCCTTGGGCCTAGACATGACAAGGCGAATGGGGAACCCAAAGGGATCCCAAACAAGCCTTTTAGCATATCATCACACATCCTTGGTTGAGAAAACATACGAAAGGAATATACAAAAAAAAGCAATGGCAAAGGGACTAAGGGAGAAACTTGCGTAATCATCGAAGTCAAAATTCAAGTGTCATGGTCATATATACTACACATCTTATCCAACATACATCTCTAACGAATAGAAAGAGTAGGGGCCAAGACAAAGTAACCAGGCTCACGCTCATAGTCAAAGATTACACAAGATGGTGTCTCAATACATAGATAATAGAGGAAAGACATAAACAAAATCCTCAAAATGGAGGACTCACCCACAAGCTTGGAATAGCGCCGCCTAACCATGTGGAGGAGGAGGAGGAGGATAACTCGAGCACCAATTTCTACATGGTAATATCATATAGGCAATAGTATATATTAGTATGGCTAAATGTAATAAGTATAAGGGATGCGATATAACAATAAACACGCTTCATAATCAAAATGCATACATTAGAAAATAGGAATAGTATAGCAATATGGCATCTATGATCGATGCATACGTAAAACATGCTAGGATAAATCATGCTTATATAAGATATTATATGTGTAGAAGAGACTGAGCTAGAATCCCAAATTTGGATGGGAGATGCCGTTCACATCTATATATCCTGGTGGTAAGGTACTACACCCCTCGCATGGCTGATGTTGTTCACACCCGGACATTCTAGTGGCAAGGTACTACTCCCGTCACATGGTTGATGTCATTCATACCTGGACACTCTGCTGGCAAGGTACTACACACATCATATGGTTGATGTCATTCACACTTGAACACCATGGTGGAAAGGTACTACACCCCTTATATGGTTAATGTCGTTCACACTCGGACACCCTGGTGGCAAGGTACTCACCCCTCACATGGTCATCCGGGCAATTATGCCCCCTAGATAGGACATGGTCTAATACAACACAATATATAAAACATGCATATATATCATGTTTATCAACTAATTACATCATTAAAATATCATAAATATCATATCTCATAGTTTGAACCTTCATTTCCTCAAGAAACCATAACTAGATATTTTATGAAACAATTGGCGGATGTGTAATGGGTGTAAAAGAGCATGAAATTTAGAGATGAAATCATGCAGGAAAATAAGTGGTAAAACATTTAATCAATACCTAAAAATACCCCTAAGACATTCACATCAAAACGCCTCATCAATTCCTACAATAGATCCAAAATTTAAAGTTCAAAACATGCTAAAACAACCATACTTTCATGAACTAAAGTCATTGTGAAGTAAATTTCTCAATATACAAGACCCGCATGTAAAATCAACTTTCAATCATGCATTATTAATTAAAAAGAGAGTTTAGGTACCATGGGTGGAAGGACCCAATGGTTCAACACCACATACCTTAGCTTTCGTGAAGTTCTTTAAAAAGACTTTAATGGAGATTTGAAGCTCGGGTGAGATCCTTGAAGAAATCCTTGAGATTGGCCTTGAGTTTGGGACTTGAATTTAGGGTTAGAAATAAGTTTAAGTATTTAGGGAAATATTGGGGAATGTTTTTGGGTGATATGAGGGTGAAATAAAGCTTAGTATAGGTGAAAATACATTTGAAAAAACTTAGGTCCAACACTTACAAAAATCTGGCGAACTAGGAAAGGACAATGCAAGAAAAATACCTCTCAACATCGCAGAGAGATCGCGGACCATCTCTAGAAATTGCACCAAGTGCAAATTTTATAATTTGATTCCTTTATTTTAAAATCGAGGTTAGACCCTTGTCACCCTAATTTGACCCCCTAAACAAGAATATGAAGTTGAAATTTTGAAATTCCGAATGAACTTTTAGATATAAGGAAAATAAGATTTCGGGCACTTTCGATGCATGTTTTTGTGAACTTTTTGGGGTCGTTTCAAAATCTATATCATACTTTTCATGCATAGGAACAACGCATTCACAATATCAATGAGGTGTAAACACCCAAAATGCTCAAATAGCCAATATCATATACATTTATGTGATCACATTCTTGTCATAACCATATTCTTATCAAAATCACATACAGAAACATAATTGAGCTTAACACACTTCATAATATTTCATAAAATTCAATACTCATGAATGCATATATCATGAATGATGTGAGAATTGCATAGGTAATATAGATTCAATCTTAAATCAATAATTCGATATGAAATTCAAGAAAATCCATAAATAAAATCAACATCCAAATCACAATTTAGATTACTCATACTTAAATCAAACTTTAAAGGGACAATGCATATTTTAGATATTCATAATAATAATGTATTTCAACATATTAGGGCTTAAATTAACTTAAAATAATTAATAAAGCATAACTCATACTTCAATTGAATTTAATAATCAATAAACTAAATTCATGAAAATCACGTGAAAAGATCTTGGTCTTCTTGGTTGAAAGAGACCAAAAATCAAACTGTAATGACCTAGGTGTTGTACGACGCCATTGGACCTTGAGAATTTCATTACGGACAAAACTTAGACCAAGTGTCATCTCAACGGAGACCATACGACCAGTGTGAGATAACTCATGTGGCCTCTAGTAAGGCAACACTTAGCCTTAATTTTGAGTGTTGGCCCTTGATGTGGAGTTACAAGCTAAGGCATAACTCATTGGCACCCCACACCGACCCTATGTGACTTTACAGACCGTGTGGTGGAGCTATGTAGTAGGTTGAGCTTGAAAACCCACTATTTGGGGCTAAGTGAGGTCACACAGTACCTCATACGGCTTGTGTAATACCTCATGAGTCATGAGAGTGCCCTTATGGCTTCTACAGTGAAAACATTTTGTGTACATATGGCTTTTAGAGTGAAAATATTCTAAGTATGGAATCATCATCTCGTAACACCTAATAGACTACAATGTGAGTGCAATATCATCCCAACAAAGCAAATTGGTAGCCGATGCTCTTAGTAGGCTCTCTATGAGAAGTGTTGCTCATGTTGAAGAGGAGAGGAAGGAGTTAGCAAGGTATGTTCATTATTTGGCTAGGTTCGGTGTTAGGTTGGCTGACTCCAATGATGGTGGTATACATGTTCAAAATGGGACTGAATCCTTGGTGGTCGTTGATGTGAAGCTAAGCAAGATTTAGATCCATCCTTGTTTGAATTAAATAAATTGGTTGCCAAGAAAATAATTGAAGCTTTCTCCTAAGAGGGACATGGTGTACTTTGGTATCAAGATTGATTATATATTCTGAACGTGGATGATCTTAGGAAGGTGATCATGTGTGAAGCCCATAATTCTCATTATTCTATTAACCTGGGATCTACGAAGATATATCGAGACTTGAAAGAGGTGTATTGGTGGCATGGTATGAAGAATGACATAGCCAAGTTTGTATCTTAATGCCTGAATTTCCAATAAGTGAAACTAGAACACCAAAGGCCTAGTGGCTTAGCTCAAGTCATTGAAATTCTCACTTGGAAGTGAGAGCCTATAAATATGGATTTTATGGTTACTTTGCCTTGAACTCAGAAGCAATTTGACATCATTTGGGTTATCATCGATCGGATGACTAAATCTGCTCATTTCCTACTAGTTAAAACTACTTTTGGTTCCAAAGACTATGCGAAGTTGTACATCCAAGAGTTGGTAAGATTGCATGGTGTGCCTAGATCTATAATATCGAATTGGGGTGCCCAATTTTCTTTGAACTTTTGGAGGTCGTTTCAAAAGGGACTCGGTACTAAGGTCAAGTTGAACACCGCCTTTCATCCTCAAACCTATAGACAAGCAGAGAGGACAATTCAAATATTGTAGGATATGTTGAGGGCTTCTGTATTGGAGTTCAAGGGTAATTGTGATAACCATCTTCCACTCATTGAGTTTGATTATAACAATAGCTTCCATGCTAGCATTAGTATGGCACTGTTTGAGGTTTTGTATGGTAGGAGGTGTAGGTCTCTGGTGGGGTGGTTTAAGTTAGGAGAGGTAGCTTTGATTGGTACGAACTTGGACACAGAGGCCATAGAGAAGGTAAAATTAGTACAGGAGAAATTAAAGACAGACAAAAGTCATCAAAAGTCCTATTCGGATGCTAGGAAAAGGTACCTTGAAATCTAAGTTGGGTCATTTATCAAGGGAATGATGCATTTTGGCAAAAAGGGCGAGCTAAGTCCTTGGTATATAGGCCCTTATGAGGTTATTGAGCAGATTCGGAATGTGGCTTATAGGTTGGAGTTGCCCCCAGATTTGAGTTCTATTCACCTAGTAGAAATTTTGGATAGACAAGTAAAATGGCTTCGTAATAAGGATACGGCTTTGATAAAGGTGCTTTGGAGGAACCAACATCTGGAGAGTGCTATATGGGAGACAGAGTTAGACATGATGGAGTGATATCCCCATTTTTCCCAAAGCCTAAGTTATTATGTTCTTCCTTTTCTAATTCGTCCCAGTCTTTCCATTCTTGAGTCCTATGGCATGACATGCTTACATCTACATTAAAATGATTTTTGTTATAATGTTTTGAATAATTTTGGTATGTTTTAGCATGAGTTTGAATACTTTTTAATTTTAAAAAGATGATCTATGTGTTTTATCTTGTGTTGGGAAGTTTCATGTTCTAAGCCTAGCCTTTCAAGCCTTGTTCTTACACATTCGAGGACGAATATTCCCAAGGGAGGGATGATATAATAACCTCGATGTTGTACGATGTTGTTTGGACCTTGAGAATTTAATTACAAGCAAAATTTGGACCAAGTGTCATCTCAAGGGACACCACACGGCCAATGTGAGGTCACACAAGTTGTATGGCCTATAGTGAGGCAAATCTTGGCCTTAATTTTGAGTGTTGGCCTTTGTTGTGGAGTTATAAGCTAAGGAACACCTTAATAGCACCCTATATAGGCCATGTGACACTTTACAGACTGTGTGGAGGAGTCATGTAGTGGCTTGATCTTGAAACCCCACCATTTGGGGCTAAGTGAGGTCACACAGCCCCTCGCACGGCTCGTGAAAGTGCCTTTATCGCTTTTGGAGTGAGAATATTTTAAGTATGAAATCACTGTCTCATAACATTTTTGTAAAAAAAATTTTAAGTGTCGGCATACGGACACATTACAGGTACCGTGTGACTTCACACGACCCGTTAAGACACCCGTGTGATAAAAGTTTGCAAAAAATTCTAACTGTTAGGTCATGGCTCCAATTTTCTAAATTTTTGTTTTTAAGTATTGGTTCACGGGCACTCCATTGAACCGTGGACTGCCACACGGGCCATGTAGCCTCAAGTGTAATGGCTACAGGAAAGTTTCCCTCCGTTTCATTATTGAAGTTCTCGTAAATTCGGTTAATTCTATTGGTATTTTTGGGAATTCCTATACTATCCAATGACCAACTAAAGCCCTAAACATTATTTCAAATATTCAAGAACTCACTCCTCACATTTGCAACCTCTCAAAGACTACTCTCAAAGGAACTCTTGTGAATTTTCAACTTGGGAGCAAGGGAACTCAACTTTTCTTTCAAATTCTTTGGGTTTTTTTTTCATCTTGGTGAAGGTATGGGGGTTTGAACCTTGATTCCTTTCAATCAAGGAGACCTAAACTATTTTTCAAGCAATTTCCATTAATTCTTAGTTACTTTAAATTGGTGTTTGAATATTATGATTCCTTAAATTCCAATAATATATGGGTTATGTGTATTTACTGATTTTGAATTGATTTAAATTATAAAATGATGATTTACATTAGATTTATGAATTATGAATATGTATGTTCCCTTTCAAGGCTTGTTTATGCATGGGCGATCTTATTTTAGATTTAAATATGGATTTGATGGTGTATTTACTTTAGTTTCACACTATATTGTTGATTTTAGATTGAACCTTAATTACCAATGTTTTTCTCACATCAATCATGGCATTTGCATTCATGACACTGGATTATTATAGAAAAAATCAAGCGGGTTAAGCCCAATTATGTTCTATGATATGATTTTGATAAGATATTGGTTATGGCAAGAGTGTGATCACATACATATCTATGATTTTGGCTCTTTGAGCGTTTTCGGTGGTTGCACCATTTTGTATATGAATGGGTTATTCCTATGTATGAGTATTATGAATATGAGCTATGTTTTGGCATTTGAGCCTAAGGAAGAATTATTATGAATGTGCTTGGGTTTTTGACCCTAAATGTGCATTGAAACATTTTGAAATGACTATTCCCTCTTCTAGAAGCATATATATATATATATATATATATAAGTATTCTCTTAGGATATTTTGACTTAGCACAAATCGATATGAGGTGGTCAGGGCTATCACCAAGGGTCCTCTCATTTTTCTTGAACTATGTGCCAGCACAGGTATTGAGATCTGAGGCTCATCCCATTAGTTGAGGTATGACCCACTAGAAAAATCTGAGGCTCATCCTGTTAGTTGAGGCATGACCTGCTAGAAAGATATGAGGCTCATCCCATTAGTTGAGGCATGACTCGCTAGAAATATTGTTAAAATCCTATCCGAAATGAGAGGCCCATAAGGAAGGTTACTTCTTCGAAATGGGAGGCCCGTAAGGAGAAGTATGGTTTACCTTTGCTAAGTAGACCACCTATTTACCGGTGAGGGGATTTCATCGGGATTCCAAGTAATAGCTTGCTTGGTCTTACTCTTGTCGATGGAGGTCACATCCCCACTATATATGAGCATTATGCATTTCATGGCATATTATTATATACTCTTCTTTGGATATATACTTCTTTCTATATTATATGCCCTTGTCATTTAATATTGAATGCGGGTTTTATAAGTCATATGTATTGCATACTTGAATACTTAGTACATTCAAACGTATTAACGCATACTTTTGCCTACATGATCTAAATCATCTAGGGACCAGAGACTACTTTCATGCACCATTGGATGACTAGATTTGATTTGAGATAGTTGTTGTAGTAAGTCCTATCTTATATTGCTTTTGCTTATGTTATCTCTACTTTTAGGGTGAGCCTAGGATATGTCTTGGCCCCCGTTCCATCTTATGACTAAAGACATTGTTGAACATCTTGTAGAATCTTGTACAAATATGTGCTATGTGTTGTATTTGGAGTTTGTGATTATGATTATCTATTGGATATGGTTATTATGGATTGATTATGAGAGTTATGATGAGTATTTATGTTTGATATGGAAATGTAAAAGATCCCAAGTTCTGTATTGCCCCCATAGAGTGAGTCATACTTACCCTCCCCTTAGTTCTTTTGTGCTATGTGCAATGTGAATCCATGTTAATCCCTATCCCGGTGATATCTCCATAGTGTGAGTCCTAATCTCATCCCTTAAAACTATGTGTTTACTTTCTTTAATATGCTTCCGAACTGATTATATGAATATAGATACTTTGAGGATTGTTTGGGGACTCTTGAGTTCCCATTTACTAGGTCACACCTAGACCCTAGGTTCAGGTCATGACACAAACACACATACCTTAGCTGACTAAGAAGAAATAGGAAGAAATTTAATAAAGAAGAGATCCTTTTCCTAGGCTTCAAGACAATCCCTCAATTTTCACCTTAGGAGAGTTCTGAAGATAGGTGAGAGAATTTTGAATGTAAGGAATAAATGTGAATGAGAGGAGTAGAGTTTAGGTCATTTGGAGGTCTTAGGATAGAATAGGAAGTCATAAAAGACCCTTACGAGAAGCCACAATTACAAAAAAACACTAAGGGTGGCAATTGGGCGGGTTGGATGAACGGGTTAGAATAGGTCAAGGCACCAAATAGGTCAAGACCCAACACAATCCAAATTTGTTTGGGTCAAAATGAATTGGGTCAAAATGGGTTGAGTAATGGTTTATAGAGCAGGTAAAGGCTCAACCTGTCCCAACTTTTACTATATTTTACTTATGTAATTTGTTTTTTTAATATTTTAGTACATAGTTAAATTATATTTTTCTTTATTATGGCTATATAAAACATATTTTGAAAATATGTTAACAAGATCTCTCTCGAATTAAATTGGGTTACAAATCAACTCAATTTTAAATGGGTTGAAATAGGTTGGGTTGAGATGGGTTGAACTAATAATTGGGCGGGTCATTCAACGTGTTAGGCGGGTTGGACTTATTTTGGCCACTCCTAAAAAAACCATTAATGAAGCAAAATAACATTTATTGTGAGGGGTTCCATGAGGAAGTCTCACAGTCCATACAAGGTTTCATGGACCCTAAAACCCTCCCATGAGACCTTACTTAGCCAAATCTCACAAAATACTACATAGACGAGCTTTACAAAAATGGGAATAACTTCTTTATCCTAACTCAGAATGAGGTGAAATTAGATGCATTGAAAATATAATTCAAAGAAATTCAATTTAACAGGTCGTAGTCCATAATGTTCTTTTTGTGCTAAGAGATATGGCCATTTAAAGTGGACCCTTCTATCGGTTCTTGTGAAAAGCTTAACCAATGAAGTTCCTTTCAATTCGACTTGATGTAGGAGACCCATGATGGCCCTAAAAACACAAATAAGCTTGAATTGATAGACAAAAAATGAACTTAGCTTGATATTGAGTATCCCATACTTAGAAGTTTTTTTTAAAAAAACCACACGATTGGTCTCATAATCCCTACCAAGCTATACGGATCGTGTACTCCTCCATGCCACTTCACATAGAAAATTTTTTAAGACAATGTTCTGAGAAGGTAAACTGATACTTACAAAAATTTCACTCCAAAAGCCATATATGGAGCTATACGAGTGTACCACCCCATAACAACCGTATACTTGGACGTCCCACTTCACTTGATTCCAAAACTATGGAATTACAAGGCTAAACCTGTCACACGACCCTCCACATAGTCCGTAAAGCCTCTCACGACCCATGTGAATTCCATGAGTGGTGTGCCTTAGTACAAAACTCTACTTTAAAGCTCCAACACACCACACAAGGACAATGGTCAGTCCAAGGAGACTCCACACGGTCCGTATAGCCTCATCGGACCATGAGAGCTTCAATGGAGCGTCACCTTGGTCTAAAACTTTTTGAAACTAAGTTTTTATGCTCCATTTAAGTCATACAAAGTTCAGGTCCTTAAATGTTGTCACAAAAGAATGCCTTAATCTACAATTAAGTCTGCAGACCTCTGACAAAGCATCAGATCCGCTTCTCCTCTGTAGGCAGTATGGAAGTAGCATACCAAGAAAGCTCATGGAACCAGCCCCAACATATCTGGTTTGATTCAAACCTACCATGTGTCAGGGGCATCTCACCAGGCCCATGTGAATATAGAGCTTCCAGGTCAATGCATGCATATATAAATATTAACTTCACACCACAATTCTAAGCTCATTTTTCATTCAATTTGAGTGGTTCAAAAGGCTACGTTGTAAAGAGTTTCATGAGGAACGCTGTGGAAGTGTCAAATTCTAGTTTTGGCACACATTTTGTGGTAAATAACTATTTTAATTAGTTATTCCCTTTTAAATGTATGAAAACTTTATACTATCATATCCCGATTGATTCATGATGGAATTAGGTAAAGGTTGAATCTAAATTGTTCGATTTTCTGAGAGGAACACTATGGTATGACCAAATTATGATAAATTTAGTTATTTTATGTAAAATTTAATTGAGAAGGTTTTGAAAGAAATGTCTTTCAGTAAAGAATATAACCTCAATTTTAAGCCGTTTCTTGGCCTTTTGGGGTCCATTTTGGGCTAAAATTATGATTGTAGACTTGGGGTGATGTACCAATCATTTTATTGGGCTTTATTCGAGATGTTAGGTATGGGCCCTATTTTTTCCCATTTTAGGCTATATTGATATAATTTCACCCATATTTTGAGATGTTACAGCCAATGTGATAGCTGGGCAGCATTGAGAAGTGATAAGGAGGGGAAAAGGTCAGGTGGATTGACTCAGGATGGAAGGAAATTTCTTCCGGGTAGGCTTGTCTATCCTACACCTTGGACTAAGTTTGAATATATTCATGTTGAGCTGAAATACATAGTTAGGTGTTGTTCATAGGTTTAGCTGTGATACATACATACGTATATATATATATATATATATATATATATATATAGACACAGACATATATATATGGTTGTGGGGTTATATCCCCAGCTATAAGTAGTCTGTTCTATTAAGATGGTATCCTGACTAATTGTTACACTAGTGACTGTTGTGGTTATCGGGCCTGCTGGATTGATTCGCTCCTTATCATATGTGATAGATGATTAAGCCAGATTGCCACCTTGGCTATACTTGATACGACTCCAGTAGCATAGTAGAGGCTCATCGCCGGAGCATTGATTGGCATTATTTCATATATGGTGATATGAGATACATCTACCAAATGACCCCAAAGTGAATTCTCCGATTAAACCTTTCTTAAATTCTACTATCATAAATTTACAAAGTTCTCACCTAAAGAGCGGCTAGAGTTTCTGAAAGTAATATCACTCACATATATTTTGAATACACTAGAGATTCTTTTGAATAAAAAGAATGGTATTTATCCCACTTCTTTGAAAGTTATTTTTAAGAGAAAAATGTTAGGTTTCTCATATTCAAGCCTTTGGAGCTTGTTTTAGACAATAGAACGTTTTAGATAGTTTAAACGTAAGACTGGGGCAAGAGTAATTTTTAAAGCTAGGAGGTTGTTTGAAAATAAATTCTTCTTTTATAAAACTACTTAAAACTAATGGTATATGAATGGATTCTTATGTGGCAACAAATGAAAGTATTTCATCATAATCAATATATTCTTCTTATAAGTATCCTTAAGTGAAAAGTCTCACTTCATTTCTAATTATTTTACCTTCTTTTAGATTATTTTGAGATGCCCATTTTGTTCAAACGATTTAGTAGTTCTTTGGTATTTTAGGAAGTACCAAAACCTGATTTCTATTGAATCGATCAAGCTTATTTTCATGGCTTATATCCAGGATTCATCCTCCGTGCCTCATTTATGTGATTGATTTCCATTTGAGATGTGAGAGCTATTGATGTTTGCTTCTTTAAAGAAACTCATGTTTACCTTTTCTCATTCAAATCACCAATGATAAAATCATTTGAAAAACTTATATTTTATGTCCATTGCCATGGAACATTTGATTTTTCATTTTAGTAATTGACTCATGATTTGTATGAGTTGACTGTTGAGTATTTGCAGGCCTATTTCTGTTAGGACCCAAAACTTGACTTAAACCTGGAAAGTCCTTAATTGGATCAATTTAATAAAAGATTGGGACCGAATGCAACATTTCTTTTATGGTTAGTCCTTAAGGATAATTTGAGGTGGGGTCAAGGTGTATGTGCAAGCTTTTGATTGGTCCAAGTGGTATATGTGTTGCCTATATATATGACGATGTATCTTGTACAAGATTATCAATCTACACTTAGCGAAATTTTGAATGAAAAAAAAATTAGAACAAGTTGTAGCTCTCGTGTTGCTACAGTACTCCAATAAAAAAATTTAATTTTTTCGTGTTTTCGATTATTTGATGCTTTAAGCTCAGTATATTGAAGCCCCTAAGTAGCGTGGTGGCGTTGGTTGGTCTAGAAAATGTGTAGTTTAGCGGCTACGAAGGTTTTGGTTGTAGTAAAGGATTGCAAGGTATGTTAATTTTTATCTTTGTTTATGTTAATTAATAGTTGTGAAGGTGTTAGGAATGTGTTAAAATGAAGGTAAAACGTGAAAATAGGATTGGTTGTTAATGGAATTATGAATTTTGAATTTGTGGTCGAATTGGGAACAAAAGTTGCATATGGTTATATATTGGATTGTTGTCATGTATTTGTGTTTATTTTTCATTGTAATAGTTTTTATGGGGTGAAGGAAGTGTTAGAAAATGAATCAAATGATTATTAATCGTTGGTGTTATTGTACTTGTGTAGACATTGAACGTCCGGAAGTTTAAGTTTGGGTTGACCTTACTTTGGAGATAGTTGGCAAGCGATATTGAGGTATGTAAAGATTTCCTACCATTTGGCATGAATTCGTAAGCTTATTCAATGTTGGACAATTGAAAAGTCCCCTTCCTGTACAAATTGGGTTTGAAAATAATCTACGTTCTTGTTTGGCCAATCTTACGATAAATTTATTTCATCTTAAATTTTTGAGTTTGGAACCCATGAATAGTGTTCGTTTGACCGGAATTAGAGAGTTGG
>JAOTQJ010027414.1:0-16277 GCA_025642045.1 Solanum sejunctum | reverse complement strand
AAGTAAAGATTCAGTATAAGCGGTTGTCGCGGTGTCCTATCGGCACCATTCACGGCCCCGGGGTTGGGTCGTGACACGTATAATATCAAAATGTTTCACGTATCACACGTAGGAGAAAGGAAGATTTGAGAATTCTACGAGAATTACAAAGTTTTGAAAGTCAACTTGCCTTAGTCAAATCACGATAAATTTAACACTTTGGCCTTCCCTTTTTGTATGAAATCCGTAGCACCACGACACTTCAACTTTAATTTGATCCATCAAAATAAATTTATTATAATAATATTTTCATATACTTAAAAGTACATGAAAATAAACTCAGTTATATAAAATATCTTATTATAAAAAATTTAAAAAATAGGAGTAACTTACAATAAAATTGTCAAAACTTCCCGCAATAAACCACCTCCCTTTAACTTAATAAAACTCTAAAACAAGATTAAGCACTCAAAAACCTTTTTTTTTTGACTAAATGCTCTTATATTTATCTTTTTTTTCTTTTGTTTCTTCTGATCATTTGAGCAAAATTTCTTCTCTATTTATAGTTCTTTTCTACGGCTCTTGACAGAGCCAACAGTTAACAAAATATATATTTAATAACATGAGGCCAATATTTAAATAGGAAGGTGGAGCAAATTAGGTCTGTCAATTAGTGCTGCACCAAAAAAAATTAAAATATCAAAATATTAAAATATTAAAAATATTAAAAAAAAATTATTTATTATTATTTTTTTTAATCCCCTTACACTATACTAACTCACGTAGATAAAAATTTCAGGGTCATTACATTATCCACCACTAAAAATCATGTTCGTCCTCGAACATAAAGAAGGAGAAGGAAGATAAATTCCTCTTTAAGATCATTCCATCAAGAACAACCATTGTTAACTGAACTTTCAAATCGAACCTTGGCAGATTTACAAATCACGAGTGATTTTCAAGCTACAGACTAACTCATGAACCCAATCTTAATTAACAATCCACTAACCATAACTCAACAATTAGGATGATTTTTTTTCCCTAACATAATCAGGATATCAATACCGATCATAATTAAAGTGAACCTAACTCAATCATTCCACGCACCTAATGCACAATCCATCACAGATTTTGTTAAGATTTCATTCTTATAATCAAATCTTTTCATGAGTTTAAGTTATAAAATGTGATCTTTAGACACTGGATACTCATCATACAGAATCAAAAAAAAATTTCACCCAACGAAGAAAATGACTAAATAACTTCTTAGCAAATGATACCCCAAAGCATATAGATGCTCTAGCATTGTGACTATAAATAACCCTTAAGAGCGATAGAGCTAGCCTCATATTCAGTCATACATAGCTAAAACATGACCTCAATGACGAGATAAATCATAATACTACTGAAAAACTATAAGTTTTCATGGTAACTCTTATAAATTTGCATAATCAAAGTTGTGTGTAGAACCATTTGTTTACTTCAACTATCCCAAAATGATACTAAATCTATAATGATTGAAATAACCAAGTCTGTACAAGCATTCTATCTTCAAAGAGAAAATTGTAGGATCGGTTCACCCAATCCACCACTAAGGATCCGTCTACAAAAGTGAAGACACGAGTGAAAATAGACTAGTAGTACTACTCTAAGATGTGCCCTAAATAAAATTGGTAGTCACATGAGAATGCACAGAATCAAAATCGAATGACACAAGATACTCTTTTCATAGTGCTCCTATCAAACATTTTCATTCATATGATCCCATCATTTTTTTTGATTGATTTTTTTTAGCTACTTACAATCAATATGTCTGGTCCTCTATATAATCATACACATACTTAATTCATCAAACTAAATATACTCCTCATGGTACTGCATCAAAGACATGCTCTTAATACTAATGAAACATCATAGCCATACTGGTTATTTACCATTATCTCAAATTGTTACTAGTATCAAAGTTTTCTTAGCAATATATTATCACCTTCAAATATTTCGAACTATGGTTTCCTCTCCTTTCTTTTAAGCACTTCATATAGATATGAGTCACACCCAGAGCTGATAGCATTGATTTCAGATTTGATAGTACTTTTCTCATCAAGATAAGTTATTTAATTATACCTAAAGTCAATTTTATGCAATCTTTCACATACCAAATTTCAACTACTACTTAAATCATCGTATACCTCATACCAACACTTGGAGAGATTCTTGGTCATCTTAATAATTCTATATAACATAAGCACATAACCTCTAATTATCACCAAATATTTATGTAACACATCACAATAGTCTATGTAATCCCACTAACAAAATAGTTTCAATCCCCTCAAAAATTCTCAATAATCATGTAGAACTGTAACTTCATATCCTAGTAAATTTGTACTAAAACAAGTATGTGTTGCATGGTTATATCCAAGCCCAAAGACGAAAATTCATAAAATCTTTAGTTCGAAACAAAGGTCTATATGGGAGGTCTTATTCCTTCACCTTTCTTAGATTCTTCTTATGAAACAAATTTTTAGATATCATGAACTCTTCGATATATCAAATTCTCATTGCTTCACTAACACTTCAACATGTTAGACTATTGTTCCTTCACTAACTCACTTATCCACTTTATTTTCTAACTAACAACACATGATATTTTACCTCATTCACTAAGTCAAAACTTTAAGTGGAGCACTTCTTTAGGTCCTTCAACAGTCAAAAGTAACTAATTTTATGGCCCAACCTACACGCGAGTCCTTCCAAATGTTGAATATTCATTACTATCTATTATTTCTTATCTTATCAATTCATATCTTGATAAATATACTATAAAAAATGTACACTAACAACGACAAACTTGAATTCTTATTTTAACTTGTACCCCAATTCCTTGATCTATTGGTATTAACTCATGACTTCAGATCTTTATGAATTCATCTATCTTAACTTATGGATTATCTCTTTATCAACCTTGTCATATCCTTTATAAAAAATTTCAATGTACTAATTACCATACTCGAAAATCACAAAAGAGCTTATTATCATATTCAAGTGAACATAAATGGATTTTTTTATTATTATTTATTTTATTATCTAATAATTTCTTAACCCAGATTAATATGTGTAACACTGTCACTATGACTCAAGCAAAATAAAAGAAACCACGTATCTCTAAATAATTCTTCACTCTCTTGGAAGATACATCTATTTTGACCATGTTACTCATAAAATAGTATTAATTCATAATTTGAAAGATTCATAGGTCATTATTACCATAGCAAGTTCACTTAACCGAAAATCTTTCTCATATGATTGCATCTTTATCATAATCTATCATGAACTTTTATTATCATTATGCTCAAAATCCACTGTCATCATCATGAAGCTAACCTGATCATCCACGTGATACATTAAACCTAATTATACCATCAGAATCCAAAAGACTAAACAAATTTAGATGCGCACTCACTTGCTAAAATCCTTCATTGCCTTCCCCTAACTTTACTCATTTGGACTTTCTCTACCTATATGCTTATCATTTCGATATTAGGCCATTCCCTTGAATTTTATTGTGGATCAATAGTACTCATTCAGAATACCTCGAATGCACCTCACAACCTAAATGCATTAACTGTACCAAAAATCCACCACTAAAAAAAATTTAACCCAAGCATCCAAGGTAACAAACTAGTTAATTTTTCTAATATGAATACTACATTAGACCTTACCAAATGAGCTCATTATACACTAATAACTCCTAAATTAGTTTGTATTCAGGCTTGACAATCGACATATTCATTTTCATATATCACTAATACTATATCATGAAATTCGATCCACCACTAGAACACATCATGCCTATCAAGAAAGTAATACCAAATTAGTTTGTATACTTCTACCCATCAAATAGCTGCAAGATATTAACCAACCCCTCATGACTCCATCCTAAGTAATATTTTTTTTCCATGAATTCAGTCACTAGCAAAAGTTACACACTCCATAACTCTAACTGAGTAAGCATCAGTATTGTTGTGATAGTCGGATCAGATCCCTACTTAATATTCACTCGATCTATGAAATCATAATATAAATTCTGACTTTAATTAACATAACATCATTCTTATCATTATCTAAGCGTTTCATACATATTATGACGACTTTAGTAATAGTAGTTTAGAGATTTATCGTATTTATTATCTAGCTATTTCTTTAATATTCGACCTTTAATTATCAAATCACTTTTATTATCGTATATACCACATTAATATTATTCATGTAGCTCTGTAACTAATCTAAAAGGACAAAACATTCTTGGAATCCCATAATTCATTATTTGACCTCATCACTCGACTATTCGCAAAGTACATCATTTAGTCATCACCTTACTTAATATTTTTTAATTGTCGAACACTTTAATTCATATAAGTATACAATTTAGTACAAAATCTAATATTTAAGCCATATACAACTCACTAACTACTCACATAAAGAACCAAGCATGAATCATCTCTATAAGCTAGAGAAATAGAATAAAGTGGCAAAAATCACACTAAATCACAAATGCATGATGAGAGAGAATGAAAAAAATGAAGTTTCCTAACAATCTTCATAGCCTCTTAAAGATAAGTACAGACGTCTCTGTACCGATCCTCAAGACTCTATTTACACTTGGCTTGTACACACGTGAGACCTTATAAACCTATGGCTCTGATACCAACTTATCACGACCCAAAAATTGGGCGTGATGGCACTTGTTCAATCCCACCAGGACAAGTCAGCCTTAACTCAAAAGGGATAAATATAACACGTGGAAATATTTTTTACTAAAAGAAATAATTAAAATTGAGAATTATTCATAAACTTAAATCCCACCTAAGAATTAGTTGGCATGCGTACAAGACACTAGAAATAGAGAAAATCAAAGAAATACAAGCCCAAACTATCCTTTTTCTCAAATAGAACAAGTATAGAAGAGATAGGAACAAGAGAGTCAGCCAGATGACAACAGTTACCTCTCTTCGTCTCTTGAGAATCCTCGACGCTTTAGGAAATTACTTGTCATTGTTCGGGTTCACCACCTACATGAGTGTTGAAGCAAGGGGTGAGTACCAAAATGCTACACGGTACCCAACAAGTCAACTAACAAAACAAGAAAGTCTAATAGAATACACAAACTCCTCTCATCCCAGTCGATATCCACAACTACAACCTGCACGAAAATATTATTTTGACTCAGCCATACATAATACATAATTAAGATGGTATTGCATCATATTACAATTTCCAAAACACAAGTTAAGAACACAATCAATAATAATGACAACATCATACTATGCAATGGTATGCAAAGGTAATATATAATACATTATGCATTTATGACATCACATTATTGCCGGCAGAAACCTCGGTGTCACAATATCATCATAAACATGCTAGCAAAGAACTCGACATCATAATAAATTCATCGGCAGAAACCTCGGTGTCATAATATCATCATAAATTTGTAGGCAGAAACCTCGATGTCATAATATAAATTTGCCGGCAGAAACCTCGGCATCACATCTCGACTGGTAAAGACCTTGGTCCCAATATCATTATAACTTCACCAGCAAAGACCTCAGCATCTCGACCGGTAAAGACCTCGGTCCCAATATTTTCATCTTACTCATATCAATACAAATATGTATGTCATGGAATGAATGAATATGATATGAATTTCACAAACACATCCACACATTATTTCCAATCACAACCATATATATCATAAATATAGAATTCTCATCACTTGACTATATTTATCAATTCAAGTACCATAATAACACGTCAACTCGCATTTATATTTTTAATCATCTCATTTCGTATAATATCAAAATGTTTCATGTATCACATATAGGAGAAAGGAAGAGTTGAGAATTCTACGAGAATTACAAAGTTTTGAAAGTCTACTTGCCTTAGTCAAATCACGGTAAATTTAATACTTTGGCCTTCCCTTTTTGTATGAAATCCATAGCACCACGATGTAGTCAAATAAATTATTACACCTCAACTTTACTTTGATCCATCATGATAAATTTATTATAATAATATTTTCATAATGAAGTACTTAAAAGTATACAAAAATAAACTCAGTTATATAAAATATCTTATTATAAAAAGTTTAGAAAATAGGAGTAACTTACAATAAAATTGTCGAAACTCCCCGCAATAAACCACCTCCCTTTAACTTAATAAAAATCTAAAACAAGATTAAGCACTCAAAAACTTTTTTTTTAACCAAATGCTCTTATATTTATCTTTTTTTCTTCTATTTCTTCTGGTCATTTGAGCAGAATTTCTGCTCTATTTATAGTTCTTTTCTACGGCTCTGATAGAGCCAACAGTTAACAAAATATATATTTAATAACATGAGGCTAATATTTAAATAGGAAGGTGGAGCAAATTAGGTCTGTCAACTAGTGCTCCACAAAAAAAATATTAAAATATTAAAATTTATTTATTTATTATTATTTTCTTTAAATCCCCTTACACTATACTAACTCATGTTGATAAAAATTTCAGGGTTGTTGCACACACGGGATTCGATATGTTACTCTTCAGCTTCGTGGACCAGCTAGAGAATGGTGGAGGACATATTCAGGATCTTTGCCTGTGGGATCTTTCACAGTATCTTGGGAGATGTTCTCTAGTGCTTTTTATGATAGATTTTCCCCTTGGAATCTTAAGGAGGAGAGTCGGTTGAGATTTGAGAGTTTGAGGCAGGATAGCTTATTAGTCACTGAGTATAAGACCCATTTCTATCAGTTATCTAGACATGCTACAGCCATTATTTCAAATGATACAGAGAAAGTTCATAGGTTTTTGAGAGGATTGACCTATTCTATTCGACAGGCAGTGTTTAGAGTATCTAGAGATGGGGCCTCTTTCTAGTCTGTTGTGAGTGTTGCTAAGGAGGCAGAGCTAATGGAAAGAGAAGAGTTTGGGGACCCTAAGAGGGCTCGTGCATCTGGTCAGTTTTTTGGTACCTCATATGGAGATATAGGGTTCTATAGAGGAGGTGGATCATCCCAGTGTCGAAGACTTGTTCATGCATCATTACCGACTTCTGCGAGTGGTCAGACATATCATGGGTCTACAGGGCGAGACAACTATGGTAGTTCATCAGAATCCACACGTCAGTCCCAGAGTCAGAGGTTTTGTCATGGTTGTGGAGATCTTGATCACTTGATACAAGTGTGTCCCTATTAGGGGGACAAGGTAGGCCCCATCCCAGATCTTCAGTTCAGACTAGACCGGCACCACCACCATACCGAGGGAGAGACAGAGCTCAGACAGATAAAGGTGGTTGTATTCCAGGTAGAGGAGCTAGTAGTTCCATAGTCCTATAGAGTAGGGATAGAGGCACTGCGCAGACAGGCAGTGGTAGGGGATTACATTGCTATGCATTTCCAGGGAGCCCCGAGGCAGAGGCTTATGATGCAATCATCACAGGTATTATCCCGATTTGTCATCAATCTGCGTCTATATTATTTAATCCTGGATCAACCTACTCCTATGTGTCATCTACTTTTCACTTGGATTCGACTTGCTATGTGATCATGTGCCTGTACCTATTCATGTTTCTACACTAGTAGGTAAGCCTTTGATGGTGGATCGAGTGTGTCGATCCTATCTTGTTTCTTTGTTTAGGTATGATACTTGGATAGATATGATTATTCTGGAGATGGTGGATTTTGATGTTATCTTATTGATGGACTGGCTTTCTCCATATCATGCTATTCTTGATTGCTATGCAAAAATGGTGACCTTAGCCATGCTCGAGGTACCAAAAAATGAGTGGAAGGGTGATTGTGGTTTTTTTCCAAGCAAAGTCATCTCTTACCTCTATGCTCAAAAATTAATTGATAGGGGGTGTATGTCTTACTTGGCTTTCATTTGGGATACTAATGTTGATCCACCTTCTATGGAGTCTATTCCGGTAGTCCAAGAATTTATCGATGTGTTTCCTACCGACCTTTTAGGTGTTCCTCTCGATAGGGATATTGACTTTCCTATTGATCTAGAGTCGGGCATAAAGCTCATCTCCATCCCTCCATATCAAATGGCTTCAACTAAATTGAAGGAATTAAAGGAGCAGCTTCAAGATTTGTTGAGTAAAAGGTTTATTCGTCCTAGTGTGTCACCTTAGGGTGCCCCAATCTTGTTTGTGAAAAAGAAAGATAGGTCTATGAGGATGTATATTTATTATAAGCAGCTGAACAAAGTGACTGTCAAGAACAAATATCCTTTTCCTTATAATGAGGTTTATTTGATCAGCTTCAGGCAGCAGCTTTGTTCTCTAAGATTGACTTGAGGTCTGGTTATCATCAGTTGAGGAATATAGCATTAGATATTTCTTAAATAGATTTTCGAACTTGCTATGCCCACTATTAGTTTGTGGTGATGTCTTTTGGGTTGACTAATGCCCGTGGAGCATTCATGGAGCTAATGAATAGGGCGTTTCATCCGTACTTGGAGTCTTTTATGATAGTATTCATTGATGATATCTTGGTATATTCTAAAACTGAGGCTGATCATGTTCATCACTTGAGGCGTACTACTGAGGTTGAGAAGGAAACGTTATATGCGAAATTCTCCAACTATGAGTTCTTGCTTGATTTGGTAGAATTCTTAAGGCATATGGTGTCCAAGGAGGAGATTAAAGTAAATCCGGCTAAGGTAGAAGTAGTTAGAGGGCAGACTAGGCCTAATTCAGCTGTCGAGATCCATAGTTTTATGGGGTTAATTGGGTATTATTGACGGTTTATTCAGGGCCTAATTCAGTAACTGAGATCCATAGTTTTATGGGGTTAACTGGGTATTATCGACGGTTTATTCAGGGGTTTTCTTCTATTTCTGCCCCATTGACCAGGTTGACTCAGAAGAATATAGCTTCCCATTGGTCTGGTGAGTGTGAGACGAGCTTCCAAAAGCTCAAGTATTTGTTGACTTCAGCTTCCATTCTGATATTACCTGAGATAGGTTGGGACTTTACATTATATTGTGATATGTTAGGAGTGGGGTTAGGTGGTGTATTGATGCAAAAGGGTAAAGTGATTTCCTATGCTTCTAGATAATTAATGGTTCATGAGAAGAATTATCCTATCCATGACTTATAGCTAGCAGTTGTAGTTTTTGTTCTTAAGTTATGGCATCATTACTTTTATGGTGTACATTGTGAGATCTTCAATGATCATAGAAGTCTTCAGTATATATTTAGTCAAAAGGATCTAAACTTGAGTCAGCTTAGGTGGATGGAGTTGCTAAAGGACTATGATTTAACCATCCTATATCATCCGGGGAAGGCGAATGTTGTGGTTGACGCCTTGAGTAGAAAGACTTCTAGCATGGGGAGTCTAGCCACAATTCGAGTGGAGGAGCGACCTTTGGCCAGAGATTTTCAATGTCTAGCTTGGCCTAGTCAGGTTATAGCTTTCTGATAAGGGTGGCGTACTTGCTTTACTTGAGGCTTGTTCTTCCTTGATGTACCAGATTTGAGAGAGTTAATTTGAGGACGAGAAGTTATGCCTTATCAGAGACAAAGTGACAAGAGGAGAGTCTAAGGAAGCAATGCTTGATCCTGATGGTGTTTTAAGGATTGGAGGTTGAGTTTGTGTAACTAAGGTAGGTGATTTGATTAGATTAATTCCTAAGGAGGCTCATTGTACTCGTTATTCCATTCATCTACGAGCAGCGAAGATGTATCATGACCTGAGTCAGCACTATTAGTGGTGTGGTATAAAGAAGGATATTTTAGAGTTTATGGCTAAGTGTTTGACTTGTTAGCAGGTTAAGTGTGAGCACTAGTGGTCTGGAGGTGAGTTTCAGAGGATGCCCATTCCTACATGGAAGTGGGAGCGAATCACTATGGATTTTGTGGTAGGTTTGCACACTACTGTGGGTGGTTATGACTCTATCTGGGTAGTCGTAGATCTATTGACTAAGTCTACCCATTTTATTCTGGTCAAGGTCAAGTACACAACAGAGAAGTTAGCTGAGCTTTACATCAGTTAAATAGTTAAATTGCATGGTGTGCCTGTTTCTACCATTTTCGATAGGGGTTCACTTTACACTTTACACTTTTGGAGGGCCTTGTAGCATGTCTAGGTACTCGATTAGATATGACTTCAGCCTTTCACCATTAGACAGATGGATAGTCTGAGTGGACTATTCAGGTGTTGGAAGACATGCTGCGAGCATGTGTGATTGATTTTGTTACACATTAGGACCAACACTTGCCCTTAGTAGAGTTCGCCTACAATAATATTTATCACTCCAATATTCAAATGGCTCCATTCGAGTCTTTGTATGGTAGATAATGTATATCTTTGATTGGTTTATTTGATTCTACTGAGATAGACTCATTAGATACAGACTTTTCTAAGAGATGCTATGTAGCAGGTTAGTATGATTCAAGGTAGATTATTGACAGCCTAGAGTCGACAAAAGAGTTATGCATATAGGAGGGTCCGAGCATTAGAGTGTATGGACGATGATCACATTTGGCTCAGAGTATCACCCATGAAGGGTGTGATGCGGTTTGGGAAGAAGGGCAAGCTTAGCCCTCGACTTATTGGCCCATTTGAGATTTTGGAGAGAGTGGAAGAGGTGGCCTATATATTAGCCTTGCCACCTAGCTTATTATCTATACATCTTGTGTTCCATGTATCCATACTCTGGAAGTATGTGCCCTATGAGTCTTGTATACTCTCATTTGATTTTGTGGTATTGAGTCCATACTTGTCATTTGAAGAAGAGCCTATAGCTATATTAGATAGACTAGTCCAAAAACTTAGAAATAAAAAGTTTGCTTCCGTCAAGGTGTAGTGGAAGAACCATCCAGTTAGAGAGGCAACTTGGGAGATGCAGTCTGACATGCGGGCTAAATATCCCCATCTCTTCGAAGCTTCAGGTACCTTCTTCTACCTTAAGTTCGAGGACGAACATGATTTTTAGTGGTGGATAATGTAATGACCCGTCAGGTCATTTTGAGAATTAGTGCTCTTGATTTCCTACAAGATTTATCTTGAAATATTTTAAATAGGTATTTTGAACTATTCAATAGCTATGATTATTTAAGTTAAGGGTAAATTAAGATAGTTAGTTTAATTGGGGGACTAAATTGATAACTTCATTAAATATCCTATACCACTTAGTATATATATATATATAGTAAAATTACTTATTAGAGTTTAATTCTTTTAATGTTATTTGAAAAATAAAAATAGAAGAAGCGAATCTGTGTAAAGGATTGTGCAGCGAGATAGTAACGAAGAGAAATAAAACGTTATTCAGGTATGCACCAATAATGTTCCAACTGATTCAACTTCTATGAACTATGTATATCTTAACATGAGCATCATACTATACCTTTATGGGAAAGTACTACAACAAATATGTAAGATATTCATATTATAATTATTTTGTAACCCAATGGAATTAAGTATTGGGCCAAAAGGTATAGGTTGATTTGATAGGTAGTAATGGAATATCATGCCAATAGTTGGAGGATTAGTAAATTAATATAAGAAAATTATAACATAGCACAAGTTTGCATATATTGTTTTTTGCGAGGACAACTTACAAATTTCCATGGTCAATATGAATTTAATGTTTGGGATTTTCTTTTAGCAATCAAGTTCTAAAATATCTATATAGGTAGTTAAACATTGTGTATTGTATTCTATAATATCATTAGATTTTAAAATGGAGGATTAAAATTAAACCTAAGTTTAAAATTTAGGAAAATTGGTTATAGAATTTATTGGATAATTTTCGGGTCTAGGTTAGGTCATATAGTAACATAAGTGTTGTTCATTTCAAAATTTAATTGTGAATTCTTATTGGATTGGATCATGGTGTTTCGGATTCTATTCGAAAGGGGAAGACTCAAGTGCTTGATTGATTGTCTTTAGCTAAGGCAAGTTAATTTATTAACCTTTGTTAATTATATAGAATCTTGTGCTTCTTGTGTGAGGTATTAAGAATGATTTAAGGTATTGAGTCAGTGTTGATGTTTTACCAAACTGTGTTATTGTGAAATGTGCATTGTCTTAAAATAAGGCATTTTCTCATTATTGTGTAAATATGCCTATTTGCATTGAGTTTTGTGACAAGTATTCTATGGACTGAAAAAGAATGAGAATTAAAGAGGATGTACCATATTCGAGGGACGTGTCGCACACCGCGATGGATACTATGATTTGAGGTTGTGTCGCATACCATGATAGATACTATGATTCAAGAGTTGTGTCACACTCCATGACGGATACTATGATTGGAGGGATGTGTTGCACGTCATGATGGATACTATGATTCGAGGGTCATGTCGCACTCTATAATAGATGCATGGACTAGAAGTCCCCCATGGGTACCGGAATGTGAGACAGCGGGTGTGTATCACCTAGACAGACATGGATCATTTTACTTGACATTGCATTATATTGCATTACACCTCATTATCATTTATAAACTTGTGAGTGCTTTTTGTGAAACATGTGATAGATGCACTTGATCCCTAGAGTTCTTGATATATAATAATTGGTGTGGTTATTGAGCTATATGCTATATACATTGAGAACTGTTATACTGGACTGATTTTATGCAGGTTGTAGTTGTGGGGGTTTGGTTGGAGTGTTGGGGGTACCTGTGTTCTATATTATTTATTTTATGTTTAGTAGTTCACTTGATGAGTACCGTGTGTTTGGTACTCACTCTTTGCTACTATAATTTTGTAGGTTACGAGCTCGAATTATCGTGATACTCTCTATTTTCCTTGTCCGAGGCTTCCTGTGGAGATTGTGAGAGGTATTTACTTGCCATCCGAGCTGACTTATTACTCCTATTTATGATTTTGTTCTATTCTAGACACAATATCATTTGATACTTGTGTTTCCTTTTGAATCTATTGTAATACATTAGAAGCTTGTGCACGTGACAACCAAGTTTTGGGGGATTTTCATTAAATTGACTTATCATCAAGCCCATTTTTGGGTCGTGACATGATAATTTGGTGAATGTTGTTAGTGCTTATGAGTCCCAAGTAGGCCTAGATGAGGAACTCAAAAGGCTCTTTTGGGAGGATCTGGATGAGGTTGTACGAGGCATATTGGAAACAGAAAAAATTTTCATTGGGGGTGACTTTAATGGGCATATCGGGGCAACGACTAGCAGGTTTGAAGGTGTTCATGGAGGCTTTGGTTTTGGGGAGAGGAATGGAAGTGGGACGTCTCTCCTGGATTTTGCCAAAGTTGAGTTAGTTATTGCTAACTCATGTTTTCCAAAGAGGGAAAACCACTTGATTACCTTCCGTAGTACGGTAGCTAAGACTCAGATAGATTACCTACTTCTCCGTAAGGGCGATAGAAGCTTATGTAAGAATTGCAAGGTTATTCCAAGTGAGGATGTTTCCACTTAACATAGGCTTTTAGTGATGGATGTGGAGATCAAGAGAGAAAAGAAGAAGAAGGTTATGAATGCCCAACCTAGGATTAGATGGGGAGGCCTTACTCCTGCCCTTTATCGCAAGATAGAAGATAAGTTGAGAAACTTAGAGGCATGGAGTAGTGAAGGTAATGTGAACAGTATATGAGACATGACTACTGGTTACATATGAAAGGTAGCTACCGAGGTTCTAGGGGTGTCGAGAGGGATCTTTGGTGGACGTTAAGGCGATTGGTGGTGGAATGATGAAGTCCAAGATAAAGTGAAATATAAGGAGGTTGCTTACACAGAGTGGTTAAAGTATAGGCTTGAATATGAAAAGCAAAAGCTTAAGGTAATCTATAAGATGGCCAAGTGAGAAGCAAAGATGGTGGTGACGAAGGCTAAGTCGGCAGCGTTAGAGTGCCTTTATGAAGAGTTAAGTAATAAAAGTAGGGTAAGAGATTGTATAGGCTCACTAAAGTAAGAGAAAGAAAAGCTCGTGACTTGGACTAAGTGAAGTGCATCAAGGATGAGGAGGACGAGGTGTTAGTGAATGACAGTTCCATTAAATTAAGGTGGCAAGCTTACTTTCATAAACTCTTAAATGAAAAAGGAGATAGAGATATTGAGCTAGGTGAGTTGGCCACTCCGAAAACTATCGTGATTTTGGGTATTGCAGGTGGTTCAGAGTTGAGGAGGTAAGATGGGCTATTTGTAGGATGAAGAGGGGAGGGCGATGAAATTCCAGCAGACTTCTGGAAGAATATGATCAAGGATGGCCATGAGTGGTTGACTAGACTGTTCAATGCTATTATGAAGATAGCCAATATGCTTGATGAATGGAGGAGGAGTATAATTGTTCCATTATACAAGAATAAGGGAGATATTCAAAGTTGTAACAATAACAGGGGTATCAAGTTGTTTAGCCGCCCTATGAAGGTCTGGGAGAGAGTAATGGAGATGAGGGTGCAAAGAGTAGTATCTATCTCGGAGAATCAGTTTGGATTCATGTTGGGGTGGTTATCTCAGAAACCACCATCAACTGGTTCTTATTTGGGTCAAACTACTAAGCTCTTCCAGATGCCCAAATATAGATATGGCACAGATATCTGATCTGTCATCGCGAGCTAAACTATTGAGATGGATTGCAGAGCGCATAGCCATACAGGGGGCGGAGGCACCTTGGGTTACAGACCGCAGGATGAGGTGTAAGGCATTCCACCCGCCCAATTTGATTTGCCTGCGTCGCCCACTTATTAGCCCAAGAAAAAACACAAGGGTAAGTTGTGTAGCAACCAAAAGAGTCCTCTCCATGACCCACAAAAGGAATAATAGAGGTAGATGTGCAAGGCCGCTAGGGCCCAGCATCGAGCAGCAGCTGAGGCAGAACAATAGTGGCTCGCCGAAGAGGCTACACGAGTAGGAGCCTCTGGTAGCACCTTTGGACCGAGTGCTACAGATGCTGATAGAGACCCCCAGAAGGATCTGGTCCCACCGAAACTATTGAAGCCTAGGGCATTATAGGTATATTTTATCCCCTATCTATTCATTTACTTGTGTTATGGTGTAGTGAAGACACTACAGTGTCTTTTTTTGGAGAGGGTGGGGCATCCTGCCACTTGAGAGTTTTTCTTGTCATGTTTTTCTTTTCTCCCAAGTGTATTATCTAGAAGAACTGGCATGTAAGATAAGAGTTCACAGAAGTCTAGGGTAGCCCTTGTGTTGATCTTTGTAATGTCCCATGTTGACAATGTTAAAGTTATATATATTTGTATCTCACCCTGACTAACTTATATGATTGCTGGCAAGTATTGCGTGGATGTGGTTGGTATTTTCATGAATGGAGCATGCCTATGTGTGTAACACCCCACATTTTAAATATACTAATGCTATAGAAATATATCATGTTATTCTTTGGTCAAATTAGCGTCAATTCTTGAAAGTGCTTGAATCTCGTCTTAAAGCACAATATGTGAGTCTAAATGCTTAAGAGGGTTGAGGGTGTATATGTGTTGGTGTTAAATTGAGGATATATTAGCCCTATAATAAGTAAAAGGATTAAGGTCATTTTATGACTTAATAATCTAGTAGGTTAGTCACCTACTTTCTTAGCTTAAAATTGATAGCTAAACGAGACGAGACTCGACACTGAATTAGTTCAAGTTCGATTACAAATAAATTCCATGTTAAGGATGTAACTTTGGCCCATGTTTACGCATCATAAATGGACCTTATTTTCAGTCCAAGAAGAATTTAAAAAAGTCCAAAGCACACTACAAATAACTTGGCCTTTTGGACCCAAAACCCAACTAAGAAGAAAGCTGGAAATTGGCAGCCTAGGTACATTATGTTTTAGACCAAATTGAGCCCAATTTTGGAGGATAAAATGTTGTAATAATAAACCATTAATAGGTGTCATTATCAGGTCAAGAGTGTAAGAAAAAGTTGGCCAAAAACAATCTTTAAAAATGGATTAAGTGCAGCACTAAGGCATTGCACTAAGAAATAATATTTCAGCTTTCTTAAAGTTCTTTGTTCTCTCTCTAATCCACTTTATCAAGTTGTAAACTCAATTTTCTAAGTCTTTTGAAGGATATCCAGAACATATAAGGCAAAGGTAATAAATTACAGTTGTATTTGGTATGATTTCTTCATGAAAAAAAAAAGTATATGATAGTACCTTTGCTAGAAATTCTGGACAACTTGTGTCCAGAAAGTTGCTGCTCACTTAACTTTTATTTTGGTGACTTCTATATGGTTTTTGGACTTTATTATGAAGATATCTTGATGTTTTTAAGATGTTTTAAGTTATATATATTGCTAGTATGGTTTCATCATGTAAA
>JAOTQJ010027403.1:0-14750 GCA_025642045.1 Solanum sejunctum | reverse complement strand
GAATATGGCATAACCAATGGAAGGAAGAGAAGGGAGTCAACTATGTGGTGCTTTGGGAAGAGTTCAAGGTGGCTTTCCTTAATTGGTTCTTCCATCTTGAGCTTAGGGAAGCTAAATTGATAGAATTTATGAATTTGAGACAAGTGTGAATGAGTATGAGGGAGTATACCCTCAAGTTCAACCAACTTTCAAATCTTGCTCTTTACTTGGTTGCCGACCCAAGGTCTAGAATGAACAAGTTTGTGATGGGTGTGTCCGACATAGTGATTGGAAAATATTGGTCCGCTATGTTTATTGGTTATATGGACTTGTCTCATTTGATGACCTATGTCTAACAAATGGAAGAGGAGAAATTGAGGAAAAGAAGGGATCTTGTGGCCAAGAGGGCCCGTTTTGAGGGTAAGTTTCAAAAGGGTGGCCCGTTCAATCAAGGCCAAGGGACTTCTCATGCATTTCAAAAGAGGGTTGCCAATGAATATCCAAAGGCCCAAGGTGTTAAGGGTGTGGTTTCTAATGGTGTGTGTACAAAATATGGTAGGGGTCATAGTGGCCCATGCTTGAGGGATACAAATACTTGTTATGGTTGTAAGGAAATTGGGCATAAAGTGATGGATTGCCCTCGAATTTGTAACAAGGGTAAGGAGGTTCATCTACAAGGTGCTATTACGTTTCCTTTGGGGAGAGATGGTCGACATAATGGTGCCGAAATGCATAATCAGTTTTATGCTTTGTATGGGAGGCAAGGAGTTAGTGAGGTCCCTGATGTTCTTACTGGTATATTCAAAATCTTTGATTTTGATATGTATGCATTGATTAATCCGGGTGCCACTCTTTATTTTTTTAGCTTTTTATTGCCAAAAAGTTCCATGTTTAGCCCTATTTATTACATGAGTCATATGAGGTGTCTACTCCTATTGGTGCATCTATTGTGGCTAGAAAGGACTATAGAAATTTTCTCACTTGCATCTTGCATAAAGTGTTGGCTTGTGATCTTGTTTGAGTTAGATATGGTTGATTTTGATGTTATTCTTGGGATTGATTAGTTACATGCATACTATGCTTCTTTTGATTGTAGAACCTATAGAGTCAAATTCTAATTCCCAAATGAACTGGTCCTTGAGTGGGAGAGTCATGATGTGGTGGTTAAGGGTATGTTCATCTCTTGCATTAAAGCCTGTAAGTTGATCTTTATGGGATGTATTTACCATCATGTGACGGTTAGGGATGTGAAGTCCAAAGTCCATCACAGAGAGTTGGTTTCTGTTGTAAATGAGTTTCTTGATGTCTTTCCAAATAACCTTTCCAGTGTTCCAGCCAAAAGGGAAATAGATTTTTGTATAGACCTCCTCTCCGATACTTAACCTATTTCTATTCCCTCTTAGTATATGGTGTCGGTGGAGTTAAAGGAGTTGAAGAAACAATTGAGCGACTTTTTAGAGAAGGGTTTTATTAGGCTTAGCTAATCCCTTTGGGTGCAAAAGTGTTGTTTGTGAAAAAGTAGGATAGGTCTCTTAGAATGTGTATTGACTACCGGCAAGTCAATAGAGTTACCATCAAGAGTAGGTATCCTCTTCCAAGAATTGATGATTTGTTTGACCAATTATAAGGGGCTAGCCACTTCTCTAAGATTGATTTTCAGTCCAGGTGTCATCAAGTCAAGGTGAGGGAGTGTGACATTCATAAGACAACCTTCCAGACTAGGTACGAGCATTAAAAATTTATGGTTATGTCTTTTGGGTTGACCAATGCACTAGCCATATTCGTGGATCTGATGAATACGTTCTTTAAAACCTACCTTGATTCGTCTATTATGGACTTCATTGATGACATTTTGATATTTTGTTCTATGTTTGTGTGGGCCGATGAGTGTGAAAGGAGTTTCAAAACATTAGTAGATAAGCTCGTGTTTCGCTCTATATTGTCACTATCAGATGGGCTAGAGGGATTTGTCATGTCTTGTAATGCTTCTAGAGTTGGTTTGGGTTGTGTTCTGGTGCAAAATGATAAAGCGATAGCCTATGCTTCTGGACAACTTAAAGTGCATGAAAATAATTACCCTACTCATAATCTTGAATTAGTCGACATGGTTTTTGCAATAAAGATTTGGCATCATTATTTGTATGGAGTGCATGTTGATGTGTTCATCGATTATACGAGCCTCCAGTATGTCTTCACTCAAAAAGATCTTAACCTAAGGCAAACAAGGTGACTAGAACTTCTAAAGGATAACGATAGGAGTGCCTATTATCATTCCAATAAGGCAAATATGGTGGTGCATACCTTTAGTTGTGTGTCTATGGGTAGCCCAACTCATGTCGATGGCGGTGATAAAGAAGTGGCTAGAGAGGTGCATCGGTTTGCTAGATTAGAGGTTAGGTTGGAAGAGGTTGGTAATGGTGTTGTGGTTGGTTTTGATGGTTCTAAGTCTTCCTTTGTTGATGATGTGATAGAAAAATAAGATCTTGATCCATCCTTGTTAAAATTAAAGGCCTTGGTGAAAGAGGGCAAGGTGGGGGTTTTCTTCCAAGGAGGAGATAGTGCCCTTAGGTACCAAGGTAGGTTATGTGTAAATTGTGTTGATAGGTTAATAGAAAATATCCTTGATGAGTACCATAACTCTTCTTATTCTATCCACCCCGATTCCACAATAATGTATAAAGATTTGAGGGATGTATATTGGTAGGGAGGCATGAACTGAGACATTGACAAATTTGTTTTTGGTTGTCATAGTTGCCAATAAGTCTAAGCCAAACATCAAAGGTCGGGAAGCCTAACCCAAGACATAGAGATTCCTACTTGGAAGTGGGGGGAGATTAATATGGATTTTATCGTTAGGTAGTCCAAGACTAAAAAAGGTTTTAATTCCATTTTGGTTGTGGTTGATAAGATGACAAAATCAACTCACTTTCTACAAGTTAAGACCACATATGAGGCTGAGGATTATGCAAGTTTGTACATTGATGAGAAGGAGAGGTTGCATGGGATTCCTTTTCTCCATCATAGCTGATCGTGGAGTCCAATTTACTTTAGATTTTTGGAGGTCCTTCTGAAGGTTCTTGGTACAAGAGTTATACTTACTATTATCTTTCACACTTAAATGGATGGCCAAGCGAAAAATACTATCCAAACACTTGATAATATGCTTAGGGCTTGTGTATTAGAGCTTAAGGGTAGTTGGGATGACCATCTTCCATTAATTAAGTTTTCCTACAACAATAACTATCATTCTAGCACCGGTATGACTCCTTTTGAGGCTCACTATAGTAGGTATTGTAGATCACCAGTTGGTTGGTTTGAGGTTTGTGAGGTAGATTTGTTAGGACCAGATCTGGTTATGGAGTTTCTTGAGAAGGTTAGGATGATTAGAGAAAGGTTAAAGATGGCCCAAAGTCGCCAAAAGTCTTATGCCGATGTGAAGAGAAGGGATCTTGAATTCCAAGTTGATGATTGGGTCTATTTGAAGGTGTCACCAATGAAGGGTATGGTTCATTTTGATAAGAAAGGAAAGTTAAGACGAAGATATGTGTAACCTTATAGAGTAATGAGGAGGATTGGCAAGGTAGCTTATGAGTTTGAATTGCCTAGTGAGATGGATTTGGTTCATCCGGTATTTCATGTATCCATATTGAGGAAATCTATAGGAGATCCTAATGGTATTGTGTGTCTTGATGTTGTGGGCGTTTTAGAAGACATTTTGACATATAAAAAGTTTATATTTTTGATAGGCAAGTGAAGTGGTTGAGGAATAAAGATTCATTAAGGTCCTTTGGAGGAATCAACAAGTTCAGAGTGCTACTTGAGAGGCCGAAGTTGCCATGCAAAAGCGATATACTTATCTTTTACACTCTACTTAAGCCTAAGGTAGTGATCTACGTCCTTTATATGATCTCAAGTATTAAGTTCAGCCCCATCTCATTGCAAATATGCACGTTTAAATTGACGAGTTCATGATGATTTTAAACTTATGATGAGATTATTGAAATGATATTTAATCACATTGTTGCATCCTTATGTGGGCTGATATTGTCATGTTTATGTCTCTTTTATACATTTCGTTTACATTAGGGGATGAATGTTCCCAAGTGTGAGATATTGAAAAGACCCCAAAAAGTGCTCGAAAATGTGCCTCGGAAGTGTCTGGAATTGTACTTTCCATATATCTCAAAATGTATACGTGATATCAAAAATCCAACTTCATATTCTTGATAAGGGGGTCATATTGAATGGATGATGACTTAACCCGATTTAAGAGCAAACGGTTAGAAATTTTAATTTTTCGAAAATGCAAATTCTAGTGAGTTTTTCGCTCCCCTGGCGCGACACGCCAAGAGCGCGCCTCAATGTAACTTTGTGCCCAACTCAGACTTCAGTCAAAGACTTTTATGTCTTATGCGTAAGTGTTCCCAAATATGAAAATACCTATACTTAGCCATTTTTCACCCTCATATCATTCTAAACATTCACTAATACTAATTCAAACACTTAGCCAAACATTTAACTCCTAAATTCAAGTTTCAAAACTCATTCAGATACTAAGGTTCTCACCCAAGCTTCAAGTCTCCATCATTAATCTTCACCAAGCTATTCTCAAAAGCTGAGGTATCTAGGTTTCTTTCATGAGTTCCTTTCACCCATGATAACGAAGCTTCTTTTTACTTAAAATTGCATGACTTAAAGTTAATTTACAATTGGGTCTTACTTATTAGGAAATTCATTGCATACTATGTTGGACTTTTTGAAATTATGACTATTTTAGCATGTTTGGAGCTATGAATCTAAGATCTAATATGAGATTTGATGAAGGGTTTTGATGTGTAATGCTTCAGGGTGTTACCGAGTATCTTGAAAGTTTTACATTGAATTTTCTAGCATGATTTCACTCTTGAATTACATGGTTTTACACTAGCAATACACATCTCCTAAGTGTTTGATAGAATGTCATGTTATGGATTCTTAAGGAATTGAAGGTCCAATGCATGTCTTTTGAGTTCAGTAACTATATGATAATGAAAATAAATGTATATATATGATAATGATGAGGAAGGAATGTATGTATATGACAATGGAAGTAGTATATATATGTATATATTAATATATATATGTATATATGTATATGTTAATATATACATACATATACATACATATATATATATATATATATGATATTGTCTGTATAGAGTTAGGGATGACCAAGCCTAACTCAAGAGGTTGTAGCCCTATATAACTTTGTTGAGGGGTTTATACCTCAATTGCCTCGCTTGGGAGGTAGCAGGCCCATGCAATCTTGTTGGGGGTTTGTACCCATTAACCTTGTTGGGGCTTTTTACTCATCAACCCTATTAGGGGGTTTGTACTCCATCAACCTTGTGGGGGAAAGGGGGTTTGTACTCCATCAACATCATGAATGGGTTTGTACCTTATGCCCCTCTCCAAGAAGGTGTTAGGCCTTAGATTGCACCATGTATGGTCACTCGATACACTTGTATTATGTTCTACAAGCATGACTTTACTTCAAGCGTCATTCATAAATGACATATTGCTATAAGATTATTCATTACCTATGTTATTCATTTTGTTTAAGATGCTTATCACTTGTTGCATTACATTCTACATATTTAGTACATTCAAATGTACTAACGCATACTCTATGCCTACATGATTTCACCATGTAGGAATCGGAGCTCCATTTAAGCATCCTCCTCCACATGTCTAGTACGATTGTCTCTCAAGATTTTTGGTGAGTCCTACATTTCGGGGATGAAGTTTATGATCTCTTTCTATGCACTAAAACTATCTTTGTTATATGTAAGTATTGACTATGAGGCAAGCCCGATTACTTGTCTTGGCCTTGGCTATTATCTATGTTGTAGAGGTATTTTTGGACATGTTATGTATCTATGCTATGAGCCTTGAATCTCTTGTTTGTTGATGTTTATGATATGGTTTTTAACCCTCAGTCCCAATTCCCCTTGCTTATGCATATCTCTTATTGTCATTTTAATTGCTTTCACGACCAAGGATGTGTAATGATATGCTATGAGGATTAGTTGGGGTTTATTCGGGTTCCTCAATTATTGGTCATGGTTAGGACCTCAGCTTGGTTCATGACAAAGATGGTATCAAAGCACTATATTGTTAGATCCTCAAAATCCGACACAACACATTGATTAAAGTCATATTCATAGTTATGTTGTGTACCATAACTATGAGTAAGAGACTATGAGACGTTATAGCCTTGCTTTAAGCTCTAAGTCATGCTATAGAGTTATAATAAGTTCCCCCCTACACAATGATTGTTCTTGGCTATGCAACATCATGCATAACACAAGAGCAAGATGAGACGACACACTCGAGGAGAAATCGGCCAATGGAGAGCTCTAGGATGCTCTCACTTTTCTTGCACAAGTTCTGCCTAACCAACCTAATCAAGAGGCACAAGCCCTTAATGCTCCTACACTGGCTTCTCAGGTGAGAGACTTCATAAGAATGAATCCCTAGAATTCTATGGGTCAAAGGTAGATCAAGACCTTCAAGAGTTCATTGATGAGGTCTACAAGATATTGGCTATCTAGGTGTGACGCTGGAAGATAAGGCGGAGTTGGCGGTCTACCAACTCAATGGGGTGGCATTAATATGGTATAACCAATGGAAGCAAGAGAAGGGAGTCAACTATGTGGTGTTCTAGGAAGAGTTCAAGGTGGCTTTCGTTAATTGATTTTTCCCTCTTGAGCTTAGAGAAGATAAATTAGTGGAGTTTATGAATTTGAGACAAGGGTAAATGAGTGTGAGAGAGTATACCCTCAAGTTCAACTAACTTTCAAAATTTTCTCCTTACTTGGTTGCAGACCCAAGGTCTAGAATGAACAAGTTCGGGATGGGTGTGTCCGACTTAGTCAGTGAAAAATGTCAGTCTCCTATGTTTATTGGTGACATGGCCTTATCTCATTTGATGACCTATTTTAAACAAATGGAGGAGGACAAATTGAGAAAAAGAAGGGTATTGAGGCCAAGAGGGCCTATTTTGAGGATAAGTTCCAAAAAGGTGGTTGGTTCAATCCATGCCAAGGGTCTTTTCATGCATTTCAAAAGAGGGTTGTAAATAAATTTCCAAGGTCCCAAGGTATAGGGGTGTGGTTCCTAATTGTTGGTGTACAAAATATGGTAGGGGTCATAGTGGCACATGCTTGAGGGATACAAATACTTGTTATGCTTGTGGGTAAATTGGGCATAAGGTGGTGGACTGTCCCCAAAATTTCAACAAGGGTAAGGAGGTTCGTCCACAAGGTGCTACTAAAGGTCTTTTGGGGAGAGATGGTTGACAAGATGGTGCCAAAAGGCACAATAAGTTTTATGCTTTGTATGGGAGGCAAGGGGTTAATGAGGTCCTTGATGTTCTTTCTGGTATATTGAAAATCTTTGATTTTGATGTGTATGCTTTGATTAATCTGGGTGCCACTCTATCTTTTGTTACCCTTTTTGTTACCAAAAAGTTCCATGTTGAGCTTGAATTATTGCATGAGTTATATGAGATATCTACTCTTGTTGGTGCATCTATTGTGGCTAGAATGGTTTATAGGAAGTTTCCTATTTGCATCTTGCATAAAATATTGCCTTGTGATCTTGTTGAGTTAGGTATGGTTGAGTGGGGTCATGATGTAGTGGTCAAGGGTAGGTTCATCTCTTGCATTAAAGCCTGTAAGTTAATCTTTATGGGATACCTTTACCATTATGTGAGGGTTAAGGATATGTATTCCAAAGTCCATCATATAGAGTTGGTTCCGATTCTAAATGAGTTTCTTGATGTCTTTCTAAATGACCATCCCAATGTTCCTCCCAAAAGGGAAATAGATTTTGCTACAGACCGCCTCTCTGATACTCACCCCATTGCTATTTCCCCTTAGTGTATGGCATCGGTATAGTTAAAGAAGTTAAAGGAATAATTGAGCGACTTGTTAGAGAAGGCTTTTATTAACCCTAGCCAAACCCCTTGGGTGCACCAGTGTTGTTTGTGAAAAAGTAGGATAAGTCTCTTAGAATGTGTATTGACTATAGGCAAGTCAGTAGGGTCACCATCAAGAATAAGTATCCTCTAAGAATTGATGATTTGTTTGACCAATTCCAAGGGGCTATCCACTTCTCTATGATTGATCTTTAGTCCAGGTGTCTTCAAGTCAAGGTGAGGGAGTGTGACATTCCCAAGACAACCTTTCGGACTAGGTCTGAGCATTATAAATTTGTGGTTATGTCATTTGGGTTGACCAATGCACCAGCTATCTATATGGATCTTATGAATAGGGTCTTTAAAGCCTACCCAGATTCATCTGTTGTGGTCTTCATTCATGATATTTTGATCTATTCATATAGCAAGGGGGAGAACATAGATCATTTGAGGGTTGTGTTGCAAAGATTGAGAGAGGAGAAAGTGTATGCTAAACATGAAAAGTGTGAATTTTGGTTAAAGGAGGTTGCCTTCCTAGGACATGTGATGTCAAGGGATAGTATTAAGGTGGATCCTAAGAAGACCGATGTGATTAGAAATTGGTCTAGACAATTGACTCTATCGGACATTAAGAGCTTCTTGGGTTTAGCAAGTTATTATCGGAGGTTTGTGAATGAGTTCTCTTTTATTGATTCCCCTATGATAGAATTCAATCAAAAGAAGGCTATGTTTGTGTTGACCAATGAGTGTGAAAGGAGTTTCCAAACATTGAAAGGTAAGCTTGTGTTCACTCTATATTGTCACTACCAGATGGGCTAGAGGGATTTTTCATGTACTATGATGCTTCTATAGTTGGTTTAGGTTGTGTTCTAATGCAAAATTATAAAGCGATAACCTACTGCATGAAAAGAATTATCCTACTCATAATCTTGAATTAGTCGACTTGGTTTTTACATTAAAGATTTTGCATCGTTATTTGTTGCGATGTATGTTGATGTATTCACTGATCGTAATAGCCTTCAATATGTCTTCACTCAAAAGGATCTCAACTTGAGGCAAAAAAGGTGGCTAGAACTTTTGAAGGACTATGATATGAGTGTGCATTATCATCCCAATAAGGCAAATACAGTGGCAAATACCTTGAGTAGGGTGTCTATAGGTAGCCCAGCTCATGTTAATGATGGTGATAAAGGGGTAGCTAGGGAGGTGCATCGGTTGGCTAGTTCAAAGGTTAGGTTAGAAGAGGTTGGTAATGGTGGTGTGGTTGTTTTTGATGGTTCTAAGTCTTCCTTGGTTGATGAGTTGATAGAAAAACAAGATCTTGATCCCTTCTTGTTAGAATTGAAGGCCTTGGTGAAAGAGGGCAACGTGGAGGTTTTCTCCCAAGGGAGAGATGGTTCCCTTAGGTACCAAGGTAGGTTGTGTGTAAATTGTGTTGATACCTTAATAGAAAAGATCCTTGATGAGTCCCATAACTCTTCTTATTCTATCCACCCCGATTCCACAACAATGCATAGAGATTTGAAGCGGGGCATTACCATATTTGTTTTTGGTTGTCATAGTTGCCAACAAGTCAAAGCCAAACATCAAAGGCCGGGTAGCCTAACCCAAGACATAGAGATTCCTACTTAGAAGTGGGAGGAGATTCATATGTTTTTTTATGGTTACGTAGTCCATGACTAGAAAAGGTTTTAATTCCATTTGGGTTGTGGTTAATAAGATGACAAAATTGGCTCACTTTCTACAAGTTAAGACCACATATGCGGCTGAGGATTTTGCAAGGTTGTACATTGATGACTTGTTGAGGTTTCTTGGGATTCCTTTTCTCTATCATATCTGATCGTGGAGCCGAATTTACTTCACATTTTTGGAGGTCCTTCTAAAGAGGTCTTGATACAAGAGTTAAACTTACTACAGTCTTCCACCCTCAAACGGATGGCCAGACCGAAAAAACTATCCAAACACTTAAGAATATGCTTACAGCTTATGTATTGGAGCTTAAGGGCAGTTGTGATGACCATCTTGTATTGATTGAGTTTGGCTACAACAATAACTATCATTCTAGCATCGGTATGGCTCCTTTTGAGGCTCTCTATGATAGGTATTATAGATCACCAGTTGGTTATTTTGAGGTTGCTGAGTTAGATTAGTTAGGACCAAATCTAGTTATGGAGGCTCTTGAGAAGGTTAGGATGATTAGAGAAAGGTTGAAGACGGCCCAAAGTCACCAAAAGTCCTAGGTCGATGTGAGGAGAAGAGATCTTTAATTCGAAGTTGGTGATTGGGTCTATTTGAAGGTCTTACTAATGAATGGTATGGTTCATTTTGATAAGAAAGGCAAGTTAAGATGAAGATACATGGGACCTTATAGCGTAATGAGGAGGATTGGCAAGGTAGCTTATGAGTTTGAATTGCCTAGTGAGATGGATTTGGTTCATCCAGTGTTTCATGTATCCATATTGAGGAAATCTATGGGAGATCCTAATGCTATTGTGCCTATTGGTGTTGTGGTTGTTGTTGAAGACAATTTGACATATGAAGAGGTTCTAGTTTAGATTTGTGATAAGCAAGTGAAGAGGTTGAGGAATAAAGATTTGCCTTTCATTAAGGTCCTTTGGAGGAATCAACAAGTTGAGAGTGCTTCTTGAGATGCCGAAGCGGACATGCAAAAGTGATTTCCTAATCTTTTTGTCTCCTCTCAAGCCTAAGGTAATGATCTAAGTCCTTTATATTATCTCAAGTCTTAAGTTCAGCCACATGTCATTGCATATATGCATGTTAAATTGACGAGTTCATTATGATTTTACACTTACGATGAGATTATTAAAATGATACTTAATTTCATTGTTGCATCCTTATGTGGACTAATATTGTCATGTTTACGTATCTTTTATACATTTCTTTTACATTCGGGGATGAATGTTCCCAAGTGTGAGATATTGAATAGACCCCAAAAAGTGCTCAAAAATGTGCCTCGGAAGTGTCTGGAATTGTACTTTCCATATATCTCAAAATGTATACGTGATATCAAAAATACAACTTCATATTCTTGATCAGGGGGTCATATTGAATGGATGATGACTTAACCCGATTTAAGAGCAAACGGTTAGAAATTTTAATTTTTCGAAAATGCAAATTCTAGTGAGTTTTTCGCTCCCCTGGCGCGACACGCCAAGAGCGCGCCTCAATGTAACTTTGTGCCCAACTCAGACTTCAGTCAAAGACTTTTATGTCTTATGCGTAAGTGTTCCCAAATATGAAAATACCTATACTTAGCCATTTTTCACCCTCATATCATTCTAAACATTCACTAATACTAATTCAAACACTTAGCCAAACATTTAACTCCTAAATTCAAGTTTCAAAACTCATTCAGATACTAAGGTTCTCACCCAAGCTTCAAGTCTCCATCATTAATCTTCACCAAGCTATTCTCAAAAGCTAAGGTATGTGGGTTTCTTTCATGAGTTCCTTTCACCCATGATAGCCAAGCTTCTTTTTACTTAAAATTGCATGACTTAAAGTTAATTTACAAATGGGTCTTACTTATTATGAAATTTATTGCACACTATGTTGGAGTTTATGAAATTGTGACTATTTTAGCATGTTTGGAGCTATGAATCTAAGATCTAATATGAGATTTGATGAAGGGTTTTGATGTATATTGCTTAAGAGTGTTACCAAGTATCTTGAAAGTTTTACATTGAATTTTCTAGGATGATTTCACTATTGAATTACATGGTTTTACACTAGCACTACACATTTCCTAAGTGTTTGATAATTTGTCCTATTATGGATTCTTGAGGAATTGAAGGTACAATGCATAACTTATGAGTTCAGTGACTATATCATAATGAAAAGGAATAAATATATATATATATGAGGAGGAGGAAAGAATGTATGTAATGACAATAGAAGTAGTATATATATGTATATATAAATATATATATATGATATTGTCTCTATAGTGTTGGGGATCCTCACTCGGGAGGTTATAGGCCTAGATAACCTTGTCGAGGGGTTTGTATCTCAATTGCCTCGCTTGGGAGGTAGCAAGCCCATGCAACCTTGTTGAGGCTTTGTACCCATCAACCATGTTGGGGGTTTTTACTCATCAACCTTGATAGGGGGTTTGTACTGGATCAACCTTCTGGGGGAAAGGGGGTTTGTACTTCATCAATATCATGAAGGGGTTTGTACCGCATGCCCCTTTCCTATGTATGGTCACTCCTTAGACTTGTATTATGTTCAATAAGCATGACTTTACTTCAAGCATCATTCGTATATGACATATTGTTATAAGCTTATATATTGCTTATGTTATGCATTTTGTGTGTGGTGCTTATCACTTGTTGTATTGCATCCTACATATCTTGTAAATTCAAATGTACAAATGTATACTCTATGCTTGCATGATGTTACCATGTAGAAACTGGTGCTCCACTTGAGCATCCTCCACCACGTAGCTAGTACGATTGTCTCTCAAGATTGTTGATAAGTCATCCATTTTAGGGACAAAGTTTATGAGCTCTTTCTGTGTTCTAAGACTGTCCTTCTTTAATGTATGTATTTATTTTGAGGGTGAGCCTGATTGCTTTTCTTAGCCCCCGCTCTTATTTATATAGTAGAGGTGTTGTTCGACATGTTATGTATCTATTCTATGAGCCTTGACTCTCTTGTTTCTTGATGTTTATGATATGGAAGTTTACCCTTAGTCTCAATTCCCATTGTTTATGTTTATCTCTTATTGTCATTTTAATTGGTTCTTCGACCAAGGATGTGCTATGATATGCTATGAGACTTGTTTGGGCTTCCTTCGGGTTCCCCGTTCACCAGTCACATTTAGGCCCTTGGCTTAGGTTGTGACAGACTATTCCAAGTATTCTGTGAAATTTAACTTAATACCAATTGATGCTTAAAATGGGGGCTCGACTCAACGGGTCCTTATGTAAAGTCTTTGGTCTCTAAACTATGTGCCACCGTAGGATTATGATTATTACCCTTGTTATATTAGTGGATCCATCTACTTAATGTTATTATGTTTGGTTTGCCTTGGCAAGTAGACTATACTTTGTTGGGGGTTGTCATGCCCTGTGACATGAACCGGGGGGGTGTAAGGCCTTGGAGTCCAAGTTGTAGCTTCTTATTCTATGTCTGTTGAGGTCACTTCTCACATATGTATGTTATATCTATTGTCAAAAGGAATGATTTACAAGCATGTTTTATTATGAGCATTAATCATGCATGCCATATTGAGATTATATATCCGTTGTTATCATTATGCATTTTTACTATATTGGCTTATGTCTTGTTGCAGTACATCTTGCATACTTAGTAAATTCAAACGTACTAACTCATATACTATGCCTACATGATTTTAACAAGTAGGAACCGAATCTCCTTTTGTCATCCTCCACATGGCTAGTTCGGTACTTCGGAGATAAGCATTGGTAAGTCCTCAGTTCTAAGGACACTATCTACATTACTCTTGCTATTTTGAGGATTTATTATGTTAAAGACTTGTTATTGTGAGTGTGAGCTCAGAAAATGTCGTGGCCTCCGCTCCATTCCAAGTTAGAGGTATTGTTTGATATTATGATGTACTTATGTTATGAGCTTGAATCTTTTATGTTATAAGAATTACCCAAGACTTCCCTTAGTCTTGGTTCCCTTTTTATTATATTTCTTATCATTTTTTTATTTTTCTTCTTTCACCAAGGATATATGATTGATATGCTAAGAGGCTTGTTTGGTGTCCCTTCATGTTCCCATTCATCGTGTCGCCTCTAGGCCCTAGCCTTGGGTCATGACAAACTTTATTCATTATTATCCTAAAATATAATACCAACCCCCCTGAGCATATGTTACAAGCCTAAAAAGTCGTAAAATAATCCTAGTCCAGTTAGTTGAAGGTTTGAGTCATGAGTATACGAGTAAGCTTGTGGTATTAGTCATTATGTGTGAATATCTTTTGTGAAAGTGAGTGTTCTTGCACAGTTCCATGGTCAAATTTGAAATCATCATTAAGTGTCAGAAATGGGACTTCTTTCGTTGAGGGCAGTTGGATTCCATTGTTACCACTTGACTTGCTTAGTGATTGTGGACTATTGATATTCCCTTTCATGTCTTAGTTGTGTTGTTATATGCTCTGGTGTGCTTTGGTTATCTAAATAGCTATCTAATCTAATTTTGAAAAGTTGGTGTATGTATCGGACTCTTACTTGTATGAGATATACGCCACAGAGTTTAGGTCTGTGTTACTATATTGTCTTTATAGATTGAGTCATCGCTTGAGGACAGGCAACAATTTTAAGTTGAGGGTGTTGATGTCTTGTCAAGATACAACACTTTTGATGCTTAAAACTTAGGATTTTGTGTGTTTTCGATGCCATATTTATTGATTTTATATGTTTTTGTATTTATATTTGCAAGATTATAGGTTAGCTATGACCTTGGGCAAAATTGTAGAAGATTTCTAGTTTTTGATGATTTACGAGTCCTTCTACGGATCCTAGAGCATTCTTTGAGTCATAGAATTGGTCTCGTGATAAGTTCTAGTGAGGGATGATATTTAAAGCTAAATTCTATGAGATAGATGTACGAGTTGTAGAGCATTCTACAAGTCGTATAGCTAGGTTTCGTAAAGTTTTTTAGTGAAGGAGAACTTGATGCAGTTGAAGCCTAAAACATGCAATACGAGTCGTAAAGTGAAGTTGTTGAAGAGAATTCCAAAATCCTAGGAGCAGATTATGAGAGCATAATTATGACTCGTATAAAACACTATGAGTCATAAGTAGCTTTCATAGAGTTT
>JAOTQJ010027392.1:0-16283 GCA_025642045.1 Solanum sejunctum | reverse complement strand
AGCTATCAATTTTAAGCTAAGAAAGTATGTGACTAACCTACTAAATTATTAAGTCATACAATGAAATCAATACTTTTGCTTAGTATAGGACTAATATATCCTCAATTTAGCACCAACACATATACACCCTCAACCCTCTTAAGCATTTAGACTCACATATTGTCCGTTAAGACGTGTTGCAAGTACTTTCAAGAATAGATGCTAATTTGACCAAATCATAACATAATTTATTTATATAGTATTAGTACATATAAAATGTGGGGTGTTACAGCACAGGTGACCTTATTAAAAAAAGCCTTATTTTTTTTGACACTCAATGATGATTTCAAATTTAGTTTTGGGATTGTGCAAACACACTCACTCAGAAAAGATACTCATGCATTATGACTAATACCATAGGCTTGCCACTATACTCATGACTCAAATTTTCAACCAACTGGACTAGGATCACTGTCGGACTTTCTAGGCTTGTAACATACGCTCAGGGGGCTTTGGTATGGCATTTTGAAAAAATAGTGACTAATAGCCATCCTTCAACTACATTTTTTAACACTTTTACCTTACCAACTCAAATATTTTCACCTTATCCTCCCTTTTTCCACATTCAAGCTTTTTCGGATATTTTATTCTTATTTTTCAGTTTTTGCCTCATTTTTACACTTTATTTTGCTTTTAGTCTCAATCTAAGACATCTTTTTCTTTTTCTTTCACCTAGTACATGATTTTGTTCTTTTTCTCCTCATTCCCAACTCACCACCTTATTTTTATTATTTTACCCCTACACCGGCCACCCTCAACTTAAGCTTTAGCCTGTATTGAAGTACATAATATATATTCCCCAAACCAGCCACTTTTGTTAGCCACCCTCAACTTAGGATTTTTGCCTCAATCAAGGTTCACAATGCTCAAGGAAAGATCGAGGTCAATTTCAAGATTTTTCACTAGACAAGGTTAGGCTAATAAGGTATTTTTGAAAGAATTGGTACATGTAAGGCTCAAATATTTGGAACAAGGGATAAAACTTCATTGGATTGGTCATTTTTTAAGGCTAAAGTGGACTAATTTAAAGAACAATGGCCTGAGATCTCTTCCTAATTCATTTAATCAACAATCTAACTTAGAGTAACAGGGTAAGTTCTGAATTAGCACAAAATGCAAAAACTAGCAAAATAAGCTCACACTCATATGTCATTGCATACGTTATTAACAAGTAACTCATAGATGTTTCATGTCTCAATTACCCTCACTTATCAGAACAACTATAGCCAAACATCCAAACATGCATGGTTTCCATTTAACTATTAATCAAAAAAAATTATGGGTATAAATTTTCAAAACCAAACATAAAAATATGCTATATGTCATAAGTATTAGTACTATGTGATACAAATATTAACCAAACATCCTAAACGTATTGGTTCAATAAAAATTAAATATCCACAAGGAAAAAAACACAAACAAGAAAACCTTAGGATTAAAATTTGGGGTAATTATGGACTAGAAGCTACTCAGACTTTACCAAGGCCCATAACTACCATACCCCATCAGAAAACTTGTGCATTGTCCCTAATGCACCAAACCAAGCAAAATATAGAATAAGTAAGGGTCAAAAACATACCTCAGCGCTTAAGCACCAGTATGTGACTGAGTCTGGCCATCCCCTTCCTGTAGGCTAGTCTCCTCAGCTACTCCACTCTGTCTGGAGGTCTAATACCCCTCGCCCTATCATGCTCATGAGCTAGCCTCATCTCCTCCACTTGCCTCGGTGTCCTCAAGGCTAGCCTGATTTCGTCCTCCTCATCCTCGTCATCCTCAAAAACCTTTGCCTATATATTGCTCTCATCTAGGTCTACATCCATGTGAGGCCTCTTTTCGGGGGAAGTCTGTGAAGGCTCTATAGAGGCAAATAAATCAAATAATGGTTTCATAGATGTACTCTTTGGTAATGTCACAAGCACCACAAGTGAAGCTATCATGTCAGCCCTAAGCTTTTTGATCTCATGATGGACAGCTGATAGATCTTAAGGTCAGACCTCAGCTAACCTCTTCTAAACCCGATCCTCAAAGGCATCGATATAAGGGTCAACTATAAAAATATGCTCCTGAATAGTAATGATGGTAAATGCCCGTCTCGGCTCATCTCAATTTGCAATAGCCTGCTAGACCCATAGCCTGAGCTGCTAAATAAGCTGACATAACTCGGCCTGAGTATGTGATAACCACTGAGCCATGGCCTGTACACAAATAGCAGACACATCAACCATTCTCAATGTAGAATGCTATGAAGAGGTGGCCTCTGGTGCAAGAGAAACTATAGTAGGAGCCCTCTCAATATCGACTACCTTGGGCTGCTGGGGTCTCTCATCGGTAGTAGTGATAGTAGTGGTAGTGAAAACCATCGAACCCTCAGGTAGTGGTTTTGGGGCAAACATCTATGGTGGAGATGTTGATGGTTGTGCCCGCTAGAGTGTCATCGGGTTCTCATTAGCCTTTATCAAGTTGGGTTCAAAGGTATGTTAGGCCTCAACTAACTGGTCCACCTGGTGCAATATCTCCACCCTAGACTTAAGATAGAGCCTGTAGACCAAAACTAGAAATGAGATAGAGGTGGCCCTCTTGAGTGACTCATTAATTTGCTTTGCTATGAGTCGAGCCCAATCAATGTCATAACAGCCAAGATGCTAGTAAGCAATATTGCCTACTCTAGTGTCAAAGTATTATCCGCCAATGTAGGCTAGTTGCGGGATCTAACAATCGCCCACCAAAATTTGGCAGGGAAAGAGAATGAGGCCTTAACAATACACTCCGTGTGGGTGGTAACCCAAGTAGGCTATGGATCCTGCTCTGCAATGTGATTGACCACCCATCTCAGCAGTGAGGTCCTATGTAACAGATCTTTCATAATCAGTGATTTTTTGGACTTTCCTAACTTGTAGTCAAACTTTGTCGTCAAACTCGGGGCATGGTACTTTGGACCAAAAAGAACACGACAGATTGTCTCCTCAAAAATGTCAACACGGCCAACCTCTGAGCCATACCTCTATCAATCTGGGCTGAGTGATAGGTCACTTTCCCTTGGGAAGATCTCATCGAATTGTGGTTATGTAAAATTCATAAAAGCCCATAACATAATCTAGGAGACTTACCAAATGCCTCTGTAAGCCACTCGAGCCCATTACGTATCATCATGTCCTTCAAACCTAGGACATGGCTCAGTCTATCATCTATAACCATAGTCTCCTTATATATCAAATAGGTGGGTTTGCCCCACTCCTTAGGCTGAATGATCTCCAAAAATATGGCTTTCATACCCTCGAGGCACTGTCGGTGAGTAGTAGCATCTAGTGATGATGATGATGATGGTGTGACGAAGGACTTGGCATCTCCTCTATCCTCGAAGGCCCCCACTGAACTTTGCTCCTCCCTAAAAGGGGTCATCTTAGGCATGTTACTCCCCATTTCCTCACTACTTTCTGACTAGAAAGGACTCTCGCTCCGAACCTGAGGCTGTCCAGACCTAGAAAAAACTCTAGTCTGTGGTAGAGGTATACCTAAGTCAGGTTATGCATCATATATCTCCAATGACCCACTCAACTGAGGGGTCTGATAATCACCCGAACGATCATCATCAATAGGCTCATGTCTAAGATTCCTTCTAAAAGACTCAATCTTCGAGCGATTTCCTTTTGGCCATAGTGTCTAAAAAATAAACATAAATAAACCATCATTAGCCCCAACAATCAAGAAACAAAAAGTAAAAACTCCATTGGATCTGTTGCAGATAGGATCTACGAGGGGCCCTTTACGAGTCTTAGTGGGCACAACAAGTCATAAAGTGCTTCGTATACCAGTGTTTCAAAACAATAATGTTCACTGGAAGTTTATATGAGACTAGGTACAACTCGTAAAACATTTGACAAGTCGTAAACTTGGGTCATATATAATTTCATAGAGTAATTAAAAAATAGGCAAGGATCTACGAGAGCTATCTACGAGTGGTAAAGTGATCTACAACTCATAGAAGATCTTGTCTAATGAATACTCATATTATCAAGTATCTAGAATTTTCCACGAGGGGCAATTATAACTCGTAGACTCATCTATGAGTCATAAAAGACTCTCATGAGCAAGAAATTTCAAGTATCTGACATATCTAAGTTTATCACACGAACCCCAAGAACATATTCAATCCTAAATTAACCAGCATCGAAGCAAACAAATGCACACACACAAGTTTAGCATAAAACAATGAACCCCTAACATGGTTAACATACTAATCACCCCATAAAAAATGGTTGAACATCAATTATCCTACCATTCCAACTAACCCACATTCGTTTAAACTAATATGTAACTAAACCACCCATCAATTCTAGAAGCGACAATCATTCACTATCGTTCAAGTACACATGATCGATAATTTGATAGGCACCAACAACTAATCACACACAAAGACAAAATATCCAATTTTTGGAATTAATTAAACAATTATACCAACGACAATTCAATCACAGATATACAATTCTGACTTTAACAAGATTTTCATCCTAAATCACTCAGCTCAATCATGATCAACAAATCAACTAATTAGTAACAAGGCAAATCAATGATCAAAATTAATTCAAGAACTTACCACAAATTAAGATAAATTTGAAGAAGATGAGAGAGAATGAACATCCACAAAAACTTAATTGCCGAAAAATAGGTCACAGGAGCTAGAAGATGGTTGGAAAAGTGAGGGGAATGAAACATTGGGAAAATTGCAGTCAATTAGGGTAAAAGTGGGGGGAAAATATTTTGATCCCCCTTTTATACCCTTTACTGGGTCAATGGTAAAAATCACTGGGCTTGGGTCTATGAAATCCTAATTACGAGTCATAGCTGGGTCTCAAACTCGTAAGTCTTAGTCTCGTAGACCTCTCAATACTTAGAAAAATTCAGAATCTTAACTGAGTCCCATGAACCTTATTCATGACTCATAGTTTAATCTCTGAGTCATAAAGTTGGATCGTGGGTTGAGTGAACATTATTCATGCTTATTGTAAATCTCTACGAGATAGGGTTACTAGTTGTAAAGTGCAATACGACTCATAAGCCCAGTCATAGAAATTGTACCTCATGCATTTCTCAACAAAATTTGTTGCCTTAGTCTTTTACCCGCATATGCTTCATATAATTTACTTGCACCCTATATATAACAAACCCAATGTTAAAAACAACAATCAAAACATGATCAACAACTACCTAAGAATCCAAAAATTAAAAATAAACATAAAACTAAGCTAAAACATCAAAAATCCTTGGGAGCCTCCCAAGTAGTGCCTGATTTATTATCACGGCACAACTTAGAAAATTGGCTACTAAACTTCACTAATTGCCCAAACCTCACTTTTTAACTCATCAAGATGCTTCATAGACTAATGGATATCAAATATAACTTTTTCAACATTCATTCTAAACCTGAATTGACCGACCTTCATATCCACTAGAGCTCGTCCTGTGGCTAGGAATGGTCTTCCCAAGATAATAGGAACTTCAAAATCAACCTCACACTCTAGAATCAAAAAATTTGCAATGAATATGAATTTTTCAACCTTTATTAACATATCATATAGTATCCCCATAGGTTTTTTAACTATCCTATCTGCCATCAACAATCGCATATTAGTTGGAGTAGGGGCACCAGATAAGCTTCTTATAGACTACAAGAGGCATTAAATTGGTACTTACAGAGTGCTTCTGCAAACTCTACATCTCCTATAGTACAAGGTATAGTGAAAACACCTGCGGTTTTATACTTTTGAACCAAGGACTTAGTAGTGATAGCACTATAATATTGAAGCTTTTGAGAAAGCTCCTAACTTACTGTGCATTTTTTGGTAACCAAATCCTTCATATATTTTGCATAACCCAACATTTTCTCCAAAGCTTCAATCAAAGGAATGTTGATGGATAGTTACTTAAGCATAAAGAGAAAGTGTTTGAACTTGCCTTTCTCCTCCCTCTATTTATGTCTTTAAAGGAATGGAGGAGAAGGACTTGGGATAGGCTTATATTTTGTGGCTCTTTAGCTACCTCAATCACCTCATCTTTGACACAATCATGTCCTTCAACCACATCCTTATCTCCAACCATCTTCTCACAAACACCTTCTACCTCAACCGGCACAGGAGGATCAATAGTACTCTTGCCACCTCTAATAGTAACTACCATACATTATCCTTCATTCTTTGGATTTTGAATTGTGGTGCTAGGCAATGTACCCTTTTGACGTTGATTCAACTGAGTTTCCACTTGACCAAATTATTGCTTGAGCTATTTGATAGCCACAAAATGAGACTCTATCTTTTAAGTAATGCTTGAATTATCAGATTTCATGCCCTTAGAGTTTCATCTTGTGTCTCAACCTTCTTCAACAAATGATCAAACATCTCCTCAATTCTAGAATTGCTTGTACCAGTGTCTCAATTATGTGGTGGCACATATGGACCATTTCTGAACCTATCTCTTCTACCCCAATCTACTTTAAGACCCTTGTTCATATCATAATAACCACCTTGGTTATCTCTATAAAATCTATCTCTACCATAGCTTCGACCTTGGTTTCCTTGACCTTGGCACCAATAGTCCTAATTAGACCCTTGGACATTGGTCTGAAAACCCCCTGTCTGATCATTCACAAAGCAAGCATCCGCCTCATAATAAGACTCCTCATACATAGGTACACATTGAGATTGATGAGCTACCACATTTACTCTTTACTAGTTCTACCTAATCATAACACCCATGCTTACGTGAAGTTGAGCAAGTTGTCGTATAATCTCCTTATTGATCTTGGCTTGCTCTGAACCAATATTAACAGCACATGAACTCCTCATAGAAGCTCTATCCTTCTATCCTCATGCATAATTCATCTTGATCACTTGTTCCATATGTTCTGTAATCCTTACAAATGGTTGTTCTAAAAACATGTCTGCCATAATGGTATTGGCATAGGCTTGACTATTCTCATCAAGGGCATGGTAGAAGATCTCCACCAAGCATCATCACTATCTTGTGGTAGGAATACTCTTCAAACACTTAGTAAATTGCTCCCATGTAGTGCTAATTGAATCACCAAAAAATTTCTCAAAGTTATTGATCTGATCCTTTAACTTGAGCTTCTTCGACCTAGGGAAGTACCTTTCTAAAAAGGCCTTCTGCAAATCTACCCAACTGGTGATTCAAATCTATGGGAGCTTAGTAGACATAACGCAGCATTGCTCATAAGAGATAATGGGAAAACATGAAGTCCTACAACATCTATGACATATTCTGTGTCCCCATCACACTCTTACAAATGAATGATACATTGTGAAAGCGGCTATGCGGATCCTCTGATGGTTGGCTTACAAATAATCCACGGTTTTGCAGCAATTGAAGTAAACCACTAGAAACAGTGAACTTTTGTCAGTTGGTAGTATTAGCAACACAATAGCACCAGTCACATCCATAGCCATAGGGTAAAATCTATATTGATTCCACCAATAAGTATTGTCATTTAAATCCCTAGGCTGTGGAATATTCTCCAAAGAAGGTGGGTTGTCATTCTGATCATCACCATTAACATTTCAATTCAAGGTTGCATTACCCACGATATTAGCATTTTCTTAGACTATTCTTCTTGTAATTCGTCGGATCTCTAGATCAAGTGGAGTTAAGGGATTTCCTTGACTCCTGGTGTTGGCCATACACTACTAGTATACCCTATGAAGAAACAAAACAAAAACAAACACAACAACAAAAGTAAAATACAAGGAAACTAAGGATTCATACTTAAATTACAATTACTAATAAATTCAATAAAGTCTAGCCGTATTCCCGGGTAACGGCGCCATAATCTTTGATCACGCCTAAATTACATCTCTCTTTTGGAAGATAAAGCAGTTGTTATCAAATATAAAATCTGACTAAGGTTAGGGTCGAATACCACATAGAATGCGGAGAATCACAACTAATTCATTGATACAAAATTCAAGTAGTTAACAACTCACTTCCCTAAAAATGGGGGGGAGTCTAGAATATTCAACAAGAAATTAAACTAAAATAACTAAAGCAAGAGACAATCAATAACGGAGAGCAACTTAGGAATTGTATTCCCTATGATTCACTAACTCAATATCCCAGAATAACCCAATTCTCGACTAGAGTATAGCATGTAGAATGGTAATTTAACTTCACCAAGCCTTTTGGTCAAAGGTGAGAGGCGAATTTTACAAAGTGACTTGCCCCATCTCCATAGTGTGTAATACTAACCATTACCTATAATGCCAGTCAACCTCCCCTTGGTCTAGTTCAGTTGATTAGACAAGAACACATCATCAAATCTTGTTAATCAATCACTTTTCCTATTCATTACCACTTTATAAAGAGAATTCATTAATACATGTAAATAGATATTCCAAGAATTATTATTATCTAGGTTTATTTAATTAGATCTTTATAGTTCCCACAACCCCAAGTGGTGAATTTAGCTACTCATGCTTTGGGTAGATGAAGAAATGATGAATTGAGAAAACTTAATTAATCATTTGCCCAATTGAACTAAAGAACAAGAAAATCCAAAATATATTGAGAATCACTAAATTTGTAGATACAATAAATACACAACTGTATTCTCCTCCAAGATTGAGTCTCCAAATACAAAAACTAAAAATACTTTCTAATGACGTTCTCTACTGTACTCCCCTCAAAATTAACCTAAAAATTACTATATATAGTATTTACAAACAAGTACTTAACAAATAGAAAAACTGGTCAACAACTTTCTGTGACAGGAATTTATGACTCATAAACCGACTTACGAGTCATAATCGGGGTCTCACGTTCAGCTCTTGAGATCTTGGACTTCACTTCTAGGGATCCACTTTATGAGTCATAAACTTATTCACAACTCGTATTGTACTCTCATAGACTTACTCTGCATCAACTGGTCCTTTACTGGAACTCACTAGAATTCTTCACGTGACCACTCTATATGACTCGTAGAGTGATCTATGACTCATATAGAGGTCTCGTGTGGCTAAATGTCAGAAATCAAACTTCACTAGAAATCTTCGTAGAATCCACTCTATAACTTGTAGAGGGTCTTGTAAACCATGAAAAACTAGAAAAGTCTGCAATTTGCACCAAAATCATGCCAATATGATTTCCTGCAAAACTAAGCACAAAAACATATAAAAACCATAAATATCGCATTGAAATCACATAAAATCCTAACTTTTAAGCATCAAATTTGTTGTATTTTGACAGCACATCAATAAATCATCCAAAAGACAGGGAATTCCTCAAGCTCACCCCCCAAGAAAATAAGCATTGCCCTCAATATGCAAAGACTAACATATAGTAAGCATAAGAGAAAGTAGTAAGTATGAGAATCCCCTGTCAAGTCAATCCTATTATGGTGGTGGTGGAGAAGAGGTTGTGGGGGCATCAATGCATTGTTTGTGCTCTCAAGATCAATGTTGGTCCTAGCAATCCCAAGCTCACTCACATTGGATGTACCTATCATGGACTAATCCAGAACAAATATTGCTTTCATTGCTTCCACAATTTCATTATCCACATCATCTAACTCTTTCTTGTCCTCTTGGCTCTGCTCCGCTCTGAAGGTCTCCTCATCCATCTCTGGGGTGCTCAATTCCTGGTTGTCTCCACCTCTATCACCTAAACATATACAGTCAGCCCCTTATATGGGATCGTATCCATATCCATCTTGAGTGATGGATCTTCTATCCCATCAAAGAATGTGCTCGAATCAGTGGATCAGAGGGAAGTCACCTCTTTCTTCAACACATCAAGGTTAGCTTTCAAAGCCGATGTGTCTGCAATGCCACTATTTGTTTGCTCAACTTCTATCATGCTGTTTTTCAAGCTAGACAACTCCTTCTCGTCGTCATTAATCATAGACTTAATCCTATCCATCCTTAACCTATGAGCATATATCACCTTACGATGTTTTACATCAGCCTCGATATATGGCCTCAAAGCCTTAGCTATGGCTGCCTCAACTAACTTGGGCACAGATGACTCAACCCTTGTGGCTCAAAGATTAGTTACTTTGTCCAACTAGCCAAATACAAGGATAGTGGGTTTGGTAAGTTAGGGTTGCTTTTCTGTGGCCTATAACTCTGTAAATAGAGTAGGAACAGAAAAAAGAGTATAAAGTAGGAGAGAAAGAAGATATACCTACCTCAATGCCTAGCTCTGCGGTCCCAGACTCAAAGGCCTCAACATCAATCACTAGCGTTTTGTCACCTGGCTTCTTCCTAGCCATGTCCTCCTCATCCCTCAAGTACTCAGCATCAATCCGTCGGATATTAGTAGTTGCCGATGGAGTCATCTCCGTATTAGTTTTTTGTTCCTTGAAACTCTAGCTTGCTTGCAAAAAACTGTAATGAGACTTGGGAATGGCAAAGAAGTTTACTCCTATTTTCCCCTGAAGAGGATATCTAAGGCGATAATTAATCCAAGATTTAGCTCTTTTCAGTCCATGATACAACCAACTAACACGGCCTTAGCATGGCAAAGTATAGACACATTCTGAGATGGTATCAAATTATTGCTAATGAATCCAACCCAAAACTGCGCTAGTATGTATAGCTCTGTTTTCTAAATGATTGGTCCCTCCTTCGACCATGAGGGAGCTGGAATTCCATTAGTGGGGCCAACCACATTATGATATCATCAAAAGTTTGGAGTTGTATTATATCTTTCAAGTAGCTCTAACTCTTGTATGTGAAACCCAATATATCATTAATCTCAGCTTCTCCATATGAAAGTTGTACACCACGAACCTTTATAATATCAAGAGGTTTTAATACAATTGGCATATTGTTTCTACTCTTGGTAATGACTTGGCCATAGGCTTCATAGAATTCATGCATAATACTAGGCACATATAGGTCTCGAGGTTATGTAAAGCTCTGAAAATTATGGAACTTAAGTACTTCCCAAACTTCTAGGTACCGATCAATTAATCCTTTTATTGATATCTATTTTTCATGCAGATTGTCCTGTCCCCTTCAGCCCGAGCCTATTGAGGAACTTAAGGGTTGCGGTTTCATGAGTCTACTATGAGGATTGTGAGATGGAGTCATGTAGGGCCTTGGTTATAGACTCACTCTTATGCCTCTTCGAGCTAGAACTAGACTGCTGGTGATAGTAAAAGTCTCGTGGACTTGACTAGAACGTGCTTTCGCTTGGTCATTCGGCATAATATACTCCAACATTCTTGGGAGAAGAATTGATAAAATATTAAAGTATAAGAATTGATCACATGAGAACATTCAAATTAGACAGGCCAATTAGACCGCGCATCATGCTTGGTGAATCAACAAGTTGATTCGGTGGTCAAACCACCATTGACTTTTAGCATAGATTTCAGACTTAGGGTCACTTCTACTTTTGGTAACCCTCATGCTTATTTAGTGATGCACCAAGTTAATTTAGTGATGAAAAAGGGCCATCACTGAAAGTCGCAGTAGTCCTTTAAGAAGAATAGACAACTAAGGTGATGCATGTGACAGTTGGATGCATCGTGAAGTGCACTTGGGCGATCAAAATGACCATCGCCTGTGTTGACGGGAAAGCCCCTTCATCCACTCACTCACACTTTGACAATTTCACAGATTACATGGATGAATTCACATACTAACTCACCGCAACATATCAATGCATGTTTTACTATTGATTATCACTATCGCATGGTCTCCATTGTTGTACGCTCACTCAAACGATGACTTGCCCTTAAGAATGACGTCACTCAATCCATCATAGGCAAGTTCAAGTGGTTAAAAAAGATCAAAGGTTACTCAGAATTCACCCTTAGCCCATAGGAACAATCAATCCAACAAGCAAACATTTTTTAAGAACACATTCACATGATCACCGCATCTGCTCAATAGAAAATATTCAAACATGATATAAAGTATAAGATTGAGCTAATATCCACAAACAATTATCACTTAGCAAGAAACCCTTTATTTATGAACCTAACCCAACTGACGTAAACCTCTAATTTTGACATTCATAAAAAGATATCAAAACTATAATAAATCATCACTCATGCAACACAAGTTTTAACAGTAACTAAAAAGTCCTACCCACTCAATTGTCAACAAGATTCTCAAGCCTCAAAGCATGATTATCATATTACAACCCCTAATCAACTTCATAACCAATGTCTCTCTTTAAAAGAACTAAAACAAGGGCCAAACACACAGCTTTTCAGTAGTAATACACGATGAAATCTTTAATGATGCCCTTTGATGAATATCCTCAAACCTTTTTGTGAAAAAATTTCAAAGAAAAGAAAAGAGGGGGGTTTTGGTGTGCAAGGGAATTGAAAAGGAGGAATGATTGAAAGTAAAAGGGCCAAGGCATTTGAAACATCTTAAGTATGTCGATGAGTATGTGTATTCAGCAACACTAAACCACATTTCCTAGCACAGTTGGGGTTGCATCGAGTGTGCTAGGGACTACCCCTTTTTTATAATGAGCTTACCTTACCTTCCACCCTTAAGTGTGGTAGAATTGACCATCGCTGATTGGTTTTAATGATTTTCCAATTTGACATTCCCAAAACCTTAATAATCACAACTCATCTCAAAAGGTGATCTAATTGATGGTCGCCAATATAGCTCGGTGATACACCGAGTAGTCCCACTTGGTCGCCCATATAAACTTTTCACTCCCTTTTTTCTTTGTCAACCCTGCATAATCCGATGTCCATTATTCAAACTTCAAAGATGTAAAATATCACCTTTGGTTGCCTTTTAATCAGCGGCTTAGTTAACATTATGGAATGAGATCATTCCTTTTTACTTCAAGTTACTACCGATTGGACCATTAATGATAATACCCCAGGATTATCTCTCAGTTTCAAAGCTTTGCATATGTTAAAAACAACCTACTCATCATTCACTCTAAATTCTAGATCTCTACTCTTAACATCTACCACAGCTCGCCAGGTGGCTAAGAATGGCCTTTAAAGATTATTGACGTGTCTGTATCTACCTCGCAATTCACAATCACAAAATTTGTAGGGAGAATAAATTTATCCACCTTCACCAACACATCATGTAAATTTTCCATTGGTTATTTGATAGGGAGATCAGTCATGAGTAGCTGCATTGTGGTCGGTGAAAGGGTCTCTAAGCCTAATTCCACAAATATGGCTAGGGGCATGAGATTTATACTTTCCCCCAAATCACATAAAGCTTTACTAAATTTTGAGGCTCCTATCATCATGGAATGGTGAATGCCCCTGGGTCTTCCTTCTTTGCCACCAATTTTTGTGAAGATTACACTGCAATTGTGAGACATTTCAATTATCTCACACTCAAAAGTCCTCTTCTTTGTCAACAATTCCTTCATAAACCTAGCATACCACGACATTTCATCAATGCTTCAACAGGTGAAACATTTATTGACAATGAATTGAGCATAGAAAGGGATTTTTAAAACTTAGCATCCTCCTCTTTCTTGTTCAACCATTGTGGAAATGGAGAATTAACTTTGACTTGAGGTGTTTTTAGGCTCACCGCTGGACTAGAATTTTGAGGGAGAGCTTTCTTGACAGTAGTTGTATTATCCCCCCTCTTCTCTTGCTTATAGCTTTATGGATTGCCAAGAACTTCACTATCTTTAACCTGAGCCTCATGCTCATCATCTTCAACAACAATCATATCTTCTTTTTCTTCTACCTCTTTCAAGCCTTCTTTAATAACAAGTGATAGTCTAGTGCCCTCAACCACTTTTCCACTATGCATAGTTATTGCTTAACACTTTTGATCATTCCCTTTTGGATTAGCCATTATGTCAATAGGTAGACCTACTTTTGGGTGTTGCCTTAGATGAGTTGAAATATTCTCAAGTTGAGTCTCCAAATGCTTGATGGATGTTGAGTGAGATGTTATAGTTTGACTCAACTGAGAAAAATCAGATTTCAACTCCTTTGGAACTTTATCAGAGGCTTCCACCTTATTCAAAATTAGGGAGAGAATATCCTCGGTTCATGTATTCTCTTGGCTAAACATTGGTTCAATAGCCTTCACCTTATCATAAGGTAGAATATTCCTAGCTCTAGCACGGTTTCTCCAACCTTCAACTTCATATTGGTCAGCCTATGCACAATGTCGCCATCTGGAATTGTAGTTCCAACCTTGATTTCTGGGTGGCCTTGGAAAAGTCGGCCAAGAACCCACCATTTGGTTTCTCACATAATGCACTTCTTCGTTGTAACCATCTTCAAATGGTGTACCCTCAAACATCACATCTATGATAGCTCCCACAGCATTAATACATTTATGATTTCCTCTCATGACATGCATTATAAAAAGATCAAGCTAGGTTAACACCTTAGCCATGTTCTTATCCCTTTCTTGGTCTTTAGCAAGTTGCTCCTTGGTTAGACCTCAATGGATTGAAGCTACCATATCATCTCTTGTATACAATGCTCGATTAGTCTTTGTCATGCCATCCAAGAGGTTAAAAGCTTCAGTGAATATTTGATTCATTAGGCCTCCTCTCACTAATTGATCAACTACTCTTTTGTTTGCATCATCAAGACTCACACAAAATTATTGCAAGAGCATATGGCTCGGAACTCCATGGTTAGGTCATTGAAGCAAAGGTTTTCGAAACTAGAGCCATGTATCATGCAATGGCTCACCTTCTAGCTGCTTGAAAATTTTGTCATCTTTGAGGGAGGGAAAATCTCTCAAGGAATGCATTTTATAGATCCTTCCATGAGGTGATAGAATCACGAGGTAGCTACCCTAGCCACCTCAATACCTCTTCAGTGATGGAGAAAAGAAATAGCTTTAGTCGAATGGTTTTCTAATGTTCTCCACTAAACTTAAATGGGAGACAAACATCAACATAGTTTCTTAAGTGTTCATAAGGATCTTCGTCGTCGAGCCCTTGGAACAATCCCTTCAATTGGAAGGGCTGCAACATGGTGCTCGTTACATGAAAATTAACTCATCCAGCCAATGGGAGTAGTTGGATAGCACTGGTGCTCCCAACTTGATCTCAATTAACATCCTGCATCCTTTTTATGTCTCCTACATTCTCACCATGAATGCTCTCATCATCCTCCATCTTCACACCTATTTTTCAACAGCAAAAATAACAAGAAAATAGTAAAAAGAATTATAACTACAAGAACAAAGCTCAACAAATACTTTTAATATGAACATGTTGATTCCCCGAGACCGGTGCCATTTTTAATATTACTCAACCCGACTACTCAAAGGCAGAAGGGGTAGTCATCATTAGCACAATAACCCAACTTTAGAGGTTGGGGTCTATCCCATAGGGAGTCATTGTTCGAGGTGAAAGTGATGTGGACTAAGTAATTTGTAACACCTCACATATTACATATACTATTCCTATGCAAATGGAACATGATATAGCTTGGTCAAATCAGCACTCATTTTTAAAAAGTGCTTGAGTTTCAGATTAGAGGACTATGTATACATCTAACGTTTAAGACGAGTAAGTATATATATGTTTTAAGTCAAATTAAGGAGGTCGCAATGTTAAATAAAGTGAGAGAAGTGAGGTGCTTTTAGGACTTAGAAAGCTAATAGGTGAGTCACCTATGTTCTTAGCTTAACAAGGCTAGGTAGACAGAGATAAGGCCCGATACCAAATCTGTCCAAGTCCGATAATGAATAAAGCCCATGTTAAGGGTGTAATTTTAGCCCATATTTTAGCATCTTAAATAGACAACATTTGTAGCCCAATATGAATAAAAAGGTCTCAAGTACATTCACAACTCACTTAGTGATTTGGTCCCAAACAAAGTGAAGGAAAAAGAAAAAAGTGGGCAGCCAAGGCCCAACAAATTAAGACCCATTTAGGCCCAAGTAAAAAGGAAAAGTTACTACATCACCACCTTGATAAAATAAGTCTTAAAATACAAGAGCAAGTCAGCCAAAATTATCCCTTTAAAAAAGATTAAACCAGCTCCTTAAGTCATTCAACTTGGACAAGCAAATCTGAGTTTGCTAAGTTCTTTTTGCTCTCTTTCAACTCATACAAAGCAGCCACAAGAAACCTTATGTAACACCCCACATTTGACATGTACTAATTCTATATAAATAAATCATGTTATGCTTTGGTCAAATTAGCGTCAATTCTTGAAAGTACTTGAATCAAGTCTTAACGGGCAATATGTGAGTCTAAATGCTTAAGAGGGTTGAGGGTGTATATGTGTTGGTGTTAAATTGAGGATA
>JAOTQJ010027381.1:0-16286 GCA_025642045.1 Solanum sejunctum | reverse complement strand
GCTTTGTATGAGTATGATCATCTAGGGAATTCTTGAGGCTTAGAAGTAGGCTTGAATGGAAGAGAAGGAGATGGTTATATGGGAATTTGAGTAAGAGTTATAAGCTTAAGTTGAGGGAGTAGAGTTCTATGAAATGGAGTACAATTGAGATGAGATGTTAAGCTTGAAAATTGTATATAGAGTATTATATATTGATGGTCCCATTCCCCATTAGAGTTGATGGCTTCCTTCGTGAGTTCGAAATGCTGATTGTTGAGGTGTTCAAATGATTAGAATTGATTGCATTGTAATGTTCTATTCATGCTTGATGGTGAAAATGTCTTAAACAGTATCTTTACTCTTCATTGGAACTGATTTGCCTACTCTGAGTGACGTGTGACTGTCCAGATTAGTTGATTGAGTATTTAAAGGAATGTGAATTGTTATTCGTGCCTGACAATGAGAATGTTGGAGGTAATATCCTTACACTTAACTAAATTGATTGTCTTTTCTTGAGTGGGTTGTCTATTCTTGAGTCTAAATAGGGATTGTTGATAGTGATGAGGATCCAAAAGTTTGATTGACTGATGGGAGTGTCAAGATGAATTCTGAGTCTATTTGCGCCTTGATATCCACCTTTACTTCTCATTCAAGGATGAATGATCCCAAGGGGGAGATAATGTAACATCCCAAATTTTTTTTAAGCTAAGACTGAGCAATTCTTCGTAGGATATAGCATTTTAATTGATGATTCTTAATTGAGTATAAGTGTTAAAGTCAAATTCATAATGTGGGAATAGAATTGGAAAAGAACTAAGGTCACACGAACCCTCTAGTACGAAGCCAAGCTAAAAAGTTTCTTGGCGTTTGAGTTCTAACATAAGATTTTATAATGAGTTAGGTGAACCAATGACTTGTTAGTGGTATATACATACTAGAATCAATTCCTAAGTATTTAAAATATATTAGGTATGATTTAGAGTCATAAGGAATCTTTTACATCAAGTCAAGTTAAAAGAATTTCAAGCAACTAAGTTTTCGTATGAGTCGATAGAAGGGTTAACTTCAAATGATCATATCTCCTAAAGTATAATAATTTTGATTACGCATAATATATCAAATCAAATATATTCAAATTATTTTTCCAACGCATCTAATTTTGAATTAATCGGAGTTCAGAGTAGAAAGTTATGACAATTTCAGTGAAGAGATGCAGAGTTGTCCGAAAGTCCACACCCGGAGCACGTCGTGGACCCTCACTGCATGAGCTAATGACGTTTTTTCTTTCAAATTTGAGGGTATTTTTATCCTAAAACCTTTGGGGGTCTATTTATGGTCCCCAAAACATGTAAAACATCACTTTTCATGATCAAGACGCTCTCCCTTCTCTCCTAAACATAAACGATCAAAAATTATCAAGAAAATCATAAAGTTAGGATTAGTTTCCAAGATTCCTCCTCAAGGTAAGTATTTCTCATGAATTTAAATCTACCCAACCCAAATTTCTTTGTCTATTCATGAAGCTCTAATAGGGTTTTAAATCATAACCTAGGGTTTCAAGAAAACAAATTCAAGAATCGCAAGAAAGGATTTCTTGACTCTTCTTTTTCAAGAATTATGGTTCTTCATCAAGAACTCCAAAGAGTCTAAGTCAAGAATTCAAGATCAAATATAATTCTTTCAATCAATGTCCTTCCAAGTTCTTTCACTTTAAAAGAACTGTGAAGATTGAGGATTTTCTCCAAGAAAGAGACGAGAAGATCGCAAACTTTCCCCAAACTTCAACTAACGATTTCTCTCTCAATTCTGATCGAATTTGAGCAATTCAAAAGGCTAAATTATATATTTTCTGAGGAGATCACTGTGGGAGTTTTAGAAATTGACTTTGTTTCTTCGTTCGAGACAAAAGTTACAGATTTACTGCTACATTTTTAATGTATTTGAAATTTTTAACATGTGATTTCTTCCTCATGTTATTTATATTTTTGAATTGGTTTTCGCCATTGAATTCCTTATCACTTGGGGAACATTTTCATGTAAAAAATTTCAGATTCTGAAGGTACTTTTCTAGCGATAAAATTTTTGGACCATTTTTACCCTTTTCACCTGAATTAATTGATTTTAGTGTATTTATTATATAATTATGATGATATATTTGAATAGATTTGGTGAATTGGAGTCTCATAAAAAAGGAAGAGCTTTGAAATTGACGTGATTTGAGACTTTATATAAGGCAAGTGAATTTATTAACCTTTGTTAAGTATATAGAATCTTGTACTTCTTGTGTGAGGTGTTGAGAATGATTTGTGTGGGCCTTGATTGAAATATTTTGAATTGGGTAGTTATCCTATGCTGATAGTTTACTTGTGAACTAATGATAGCGGTCTATTATATGTGAAATAGTGATTATTTGTTACTGATACTGAAGTGATACTTAATTATTGTGATTTGGTTGACTGATATATTGTTGTGATTAGTCTGCAATCCCAAGACCATGGAACCCATTTATAATCTTGAACTTGAACTCTCAAAGTGATGTCTTGAATAAAGAAGGCTTGATGAAATGTTGATAATAAAGTGAGAAGTAATGATGAAGAATAATGAATTATATATATTAGATTGAGTGTCACGTTCTGACACATATATTGGATCAGGTGTTACGTTTTGACACATCTATTGGATCGGGTGTCATATTCTGACACATATATTAGATTGGGTATCATGTCTCGACACATACATTGGATCGGGTGTCATGTTCCAACATATATATTAGATCGGGTGTCACATTCTGACACACACACACATACGCACATATAGATATAGATATAGACATAGATATAGATATAGATATAGATATATATTTGATCAGGTGTCACATTCTGACACACACACACACACACACACACATATATATATATATATATTGGATCGGGTGCCACGTTTTGGTCCAATAATAATGAAGGAAAATAATAACAACAACAACAACATACCCAGTAGAATCCCATAAGTGGGGTCTGGGAGGGTAGAATGTATGCAGACCTTACTACTACCATGGAAGTAGAGAGGTTGTTTCCTGGGAACCCTCATCTTAAAACCCGTAAGTAAGAAAGAACTAAATATGACAAAAGGAAGGGAACAAAATAGAAAAGAGAGACTAATAATGACACTATATAAATAAGATAAACTAACACATAATACGACAGGTAATATGAACACATGACAAAAAAAACACCTACCTTTAGCCTGCTGCTCTAATTCGTCGACCTCCACTTTTTTCAATCTAAGGTCATGTCCTCAGTAAGATCAAGTTCCATCATATCCTGTCTAATCACCTCCCCCAGTGCTTATTCGGTCTATCTCTACCCCCTTGAGTATCTCCAAAAATCTACCTCTCGCACCTCCTAATAGGATCATCGGTACTCCTTCTCTGCATATGTCCAAACCATCACAGTCTCACTTCCCTCATCTTTTTGGCCACCCAGGCCACCTCTAGCTTTTTTCGGATAGTATCATTCCTAACCTTGTCACTCCTGGTGTGACCACACATCTATCTCAGCATTCTCATCTCTGCAATATGCATCTTCTGAACATGTGCCTTCTTAACTGGCTAACACTCCACTCCATACAACAGCGATAGTCTAACCACCATTCTGTAAAACTTACCTATGAGTTTAGGTGGTATCTTCTTGTCATACAATACTCTAGAGACAAGCCTCCATTTAGTCCATGTTGCCCCAATATGGTGTGTGACATCATCATCGATATCACCACTACTCTGGATGATGGACCCCATATACTTAAAGTTTTCTCTCTTGGGGATAGTTTGATTGGTAAACCTCACATCAGAGTTTGCCTCATCCCTTTTAAAACTAAATTTGCACTCCAAGTATTCAGTTTTATTCCTGCTCAAATTTGAATCCTTTGGACTCCAAGACGTGTCTCCAGGCCTCCAACCTATCATTAACTTTATTCCAAGTCTCATCAGTCAGTTCTATGTCATCTGCAAAAGCATACACCATGATACCTCCTCCTGGATAGATCGCGTCAGCTCATCCATCACCAAGACAAACAAGAAAGGGCTCAACACAGATCCTTGGTGGAGTTTCATCTCAATAGGAAAAGACTCTGAGTCTCCTCCCACCATTCTTACCCGAGTTTTGACTCCATCGTACATGTACTTAAGCGCCCTGATAATATGCCATCGAGACACCTTTCACCTCTAGACACCTCTATAAAACATATTAAAATAACTTAATATACTCAATGTCAAAGAACCTATCTCCCAAAAGAAGTATGATATGGAGGCCTGAGTCCTTATGTGTGCTATTGATATCGTTGAATGATTGTGTACTTGTTCTTGGTGTTGCTACCTATTAAGTGTTATGGATTATCACTTGCTAAGTATTTTATGCAGGTTGTGGTTGTGGGGGTTTTGGTTGGAGTGTTAGGGGTACCGAAATTCTATATTACTTAACTTTGTGTTATTAGTTCACTTGCGAAGTACCATATGTTTGGTACTCACCCCCCTTGCTACAAAAATTTTGTAGGTTACGAGTCCGAATAGTCGTGATACTCTCTACTCTCTCCTGTCCGAGGCTTCCTGTGGAGATTACGAGAGGTAGCTATTTGCCATCCCAGCTGACTCCTTACTCCCATTTATGATTTTGTTCTATTTGATAGATAATATCATTTGATATTTGCGTTTCTTTTCGATTCTACTGTAATACATTAGAAGCTTGTGCACATGACAACCAGGTTTTGGGAAACTTTTACTAAGTTGAACTTTTATTTTTATTATAATTCTGCATTTTTAATGTTATAGTTGGGTTGTAGCTGACTTGTCTTGGTGGGATAAGACAAGTGCCATCAGCCCATTTTTAGGTTGTGACAGATGACCTGGTGGATGAAAGTACAAAGCTACTGCAATAGTGTACAAGTCCCAACTAACAAAAAATTTATACAGCCTTATCTTGAATGCAAAAGACTAGTTCCAAAGCTATATATAAATGGAGATGAATCAAATTAGAATGTCATCAGCTCACCCTCTATCTCTTGATGTCCCTGCCAAGAGCTCAAATCAATATTAACAGTTGATGCGCAAATCTACTTTAAAGAAAATAGAGATAAAAGTATAGCTTGAGTACCAAAATAATAGACATCTAGTAGGCATCATAGACTGACTAAGCTTAAAAGTAAATACAATATGAAAAGAAGAAAGTAAAATGTGACAAGACATCACATGAATGAAGCAATAATATAAATCTAGCTACATAGCTCACGAGTCTAGAAAAGAATAAAAACGTAAAGTAAAGTAGACAACTACACCTAACTAGACATCTATGAGCCTAGAAGGTACACTCGTGCATGATTGGAAAGTAAATAACCCAAATGGAACTCCATAACCCTGATGAGTACACAGAGGAGCTAAAGGTGATACTAGCTAAGATTTAAATATTCTACAACTAAAGCAGGCAACCTCAAACTCAAATTGTGTCAAAGGCACCCTAAATAACCTAATAAAACTATAATGTCACGGCTTAAACCTAACTAATTGAAGTGATCCCTAAATTTTGAACCTAGGTAAGAGAGATGTGTCAGGGCCTCGAACAATAGATAACAAGGATGTGTCAGGGTCTTAAATTGTAACTAAAGAAATACACTGGGTCTAAAAATCATGGCTAAAAGACTCTAGATGTCTTTTAAGCACACACTCTTCATGAAAAAACTTATCATAGAGCAAAGTCACCTTTATAGTCATAGTAGCCCACTCCAACTCGAAACTCAAGACCTAATCCAAAATAATAAACAAGTCCAAAGTCATAAAGAAAAATACCAAATCTGCAATATAAGGAATGTTATGGATGAATACAACAACAACAACATACCCAGTGAAACCCCACAAGTAGGGTTTGGAGAGGGTAGAATATACGCAGACCTTTCCATTACCTCATAGAAGTAGAGAGTTTGTTTCCTGGAAAACCTTGTCTCAAAAACCCATAAGCAGAATAAACTAGATATGACAAAAAGGAAAGGAAAGGCAATAAAAAGAGGGGCTAATAACAAAAAAATACATGACATGTAAATATGATAAAATTAACACATATATGATAGATAATGCCAACACCTGACATAAAATAAGACTACTCATGTTACCCTACTATACCTCAAGGCCAGACATCTACCTAACCTTACCAACCAATTAGCTTGGTACTATATTTCGCAACCTCCATTCCTTCATATCTAAGGTAATGTCCTCAGTGAGATCAAATTTTGCCATATATTGTCTAATCACCTCCCCATAATACTTCTTCGATCTACCTCTACCCCACCATATAGCTCTTAAAACCAACCTCTTACACCTCCTAATAAGAGCACCGGTACTCTTTCTCTCACATGTCTAAATCATCGCAGTCTCGCTTAGCTTATCTTATCAGCCACATGAGCCACCTCTAGCTTCTCCCAAATGATCTCATTTCTAAACTTAACACTTTTGGTGTGACCATATATCCATCTCAACATCCTCATCTCTGCAATATGCATCTTCTGAACATGTGCATTTTTGTTGGCTAACACTCCACCTCATATAACAAAGATGGTCTAACCACTATTTTGTAATACTTACCCTTGAGTTTATCTGGTATCTTCTTGTCACACAATACTCCAAATGCAAGCCTCCATTTAGTCCATGTTGCCCTAATATGATATATGACATCATAGTCAATATTGCCACTACTCTGGATGATGGACCCCAGATACTTAAAGTTTTCCCTCTTTGTGATAGGTTGAGTGGCAAGCCTCACATCAATGTTTGCTTAATCAAGTGAGATGTCCCACCCCCACTCCTCACCCCAAAATCAAAGCCACTATGAACATCTTCAAAGTTGCTAGTGGTTGCCCTAATATGCCTATTAAAGTCATCTCCAATGAAGATTTTTTCCGTCATTGGTATCCCTCACATAACGTCATCTAGATCTTCCCAAAAAAGACTTTTAACTTCCTTATCTAGGCCTACTTGGGGCACATAAGCACTAACTATGTTCAATATATGCCTATCAACCATGAGTTTGATAAACATCATCCTATCATTAACCTTTCTAACCTCAACAACATAATACTTAAGGTCCTTGTCTACTAGGATACCTACAACATTTCTATCCCTAGAACCACCCGAGTAGCACAACTTAAACCCATCCACGTGTCGAGCTTTGGTACCTAACTATCTAGTCTCCTAAATATATGTTATATTAACATGTCTCTTCTTAAGATATTTTACTAGCTTTATGAATTTCCCTATTAGTGATCCTATGTTCCACGATGCTATTTTTAACTTAAATAAACTTGTGACCGTCTCACCACCCCTACCCCTTACCCCCGACCCTAACCCCAACTGATGGCATGACCTTAGTCTATCATTAGATCTTGATGCCATTAAACTTAAGAAGTAATAGAATACTAAGCTACCAAGATCAAGAACCAAGGAAAGTTATGGATGAATAATCATAAAATTTGAGTTATCCCCTAGCTAAGGATTCAATCTATTATCCCAAGCCTGTTATATCAGTCTACAGGGAACTAATCCAATTGAAGCAACACAGAGAATTTCTAAGGATAATAGCTCCAAACAGCAATCTAAGTTAACCATTAGCCTATGCCTATTCTAAGGCCAAGAACAATCTGGCAATAATAATATAAATGGACATATAGCTATAACATGGTAAGATATAATAACACAAATGACATATGCATGAACAATTTCTCGAAAGTTGGTCAACAAAATATTAAGGCTCATGAATTCTATTCACTAAACATGACACAAGCCAATAATCAAGGTTGTCTTAAAAAGTTAGTTATATATCCAAGCTCCATTTTAGCTATGAGCCACAAGACTTATCAAAATAACCTTGGAAGTCTTTCGACCTAAACCAAAGGTCCTTATAGTCTAAGCTCAATATTTCAGAGCTAATAGAACTATTAAAATTGTATTTTGAGGTTGTTTTCTTGAAGTTTTTATCAAAGTCATAATTCATATTTCAAAAGCTCCAAAATATAAAAAATTATATAAAAACTAAATGCACAACCAAGCGAACAAACTATCAACAACATGTTATAAATGACTTGGGGTCACTATAGAAAAGCTCTAAACATCAAAAATAACGCAATCAATAGGATAGAGCTAGAGGGTTATTATACCTTTGTTGCAGCAATTGTGACCTATGATTGTAGATGAACTATACCTTTCTGTTACTTTTTCAATGTTAGACTTCAGGTAGTCCTAGCTTGAGTTTATTGAAGATGTATTTGATTGTTCCTAGTTTCAGTTTTCTTCAATATTAGCTCTTGTGTGTACTCGCTGGCCTATGGGTTTCATCAGGTCTATTTCCCTCCATCTAGTCTTTTATGTGCACTTTTTGTGCTTATTGGGGTCTAATTAGGTTTTTAGTTAGCTTAGATTTTAGTTGACTTAAGATTCTCCCTGTTCAATATGGCTTATTTGATGATTTTGTCTCCCTTTTGTTGAGTTACTTACCATTTTAGCTTCTTATTTTTAATTATACTTTTACAATTTTAGGCTCGACTGGCCTATGATACCTACTAAGAATCCATTGTTTTGGTACTCATACTGCACTCTATCTCTTTTTTCTAATGTAGATCTAAGCTCTAGTCAATTGTGTTGATCCTTATGCTATGTAACTGATAATCAGAGATAAAGGATGAACTTACTGGCATCTAGAGTTATCTCCTTCTATATATTTTGACTAGTCTTTTGTATTCCAATACTTATTTATTGGTATATTTCTAGTCATGTATTTGGTCTTTTATAATAGTTCTATTACCTATGCCGACCAATTTTAGGATGAATCATTTGTAGCTTTTGTCCTTGTCCATTTTATGTATAAATATATCATGTTTCTTTCACTACTATTTTATTTGCTTTGATTATATTTTTCTTAAATTTGGTAATTCTACTCTCTACGTCCAATACTCTTATTTGGGTCTAAGTGTTAGATAATATAATAGTAGGTTGTTGTAGGTTTCATCATAATCGATGGTTTTTGTAATGGCCTAGTTAGTCATTTTTTAGCTTATTTATGAAAATTACTATTTTGTCCTTTTATAAGTTGCTTTGGACCTATTTTGAACTATCTATCTTGTTGGAACTGAGCTCCTGTGTCTTAAAAGGGAAAATACAAATTTGGGCATTTTTAGAAGCTTAACTTGTTGAAAAGTGATTTTGTACCATTCTTAGTTTTGGGTGTTGGATTGAAAATATGTCAATTTCATCAGCTCTAGAATGTCGAGTCTGGTCTAGGAGAAGTTACAAAACTAAATTCAGAGTTAAAATGAAGATTTTAGACCCAAAGTTGCATTTTTAGTTATTTTCAAAGCCAAAGTTTGACTTTGGTCAACATTTGAAATTCAAAAGCTCGGATCAAAATTCTGATAATTTCATTAGTTTTGAATGATGAAATGAACAGTGGAAATGGTCTCGTCATAATTTTTGAAGTTGCTAAAGGCAATTTTGATATTTTTGAGTTTTAAACTTGTTTAATTGAGTTGCATTGGTAATTATGTCGACGAGGTGTGAAAATTGAATTTTGATAATTTCATTGACACCATATCATCATTTCTAGTATGGATACATATCTAGTTTGTGAAATTTAGATTCTAAATGAACCCGAGGGTCCATTTTGAGTTGGTAATCATAGTTGTGTCTCTTCTCCGCGTTCGCGGGAAAGTCTTTGCATTCGTGGAGGTTTATCTCATCACCCTTCTCCACATTCGAGGGAAATTCTCCACGTTTGCGAGTTATAGTTGGTGACCCCTACCCTTCTCCACGTTCACAGAGGTATACTGCCTTTTTCCCGCGTTTGCAGAGCACTTTTTGCTTGTAACTATGTTAATTTCAAGAAAACACCAACACTATTTACGTGTAGCTATTTTAATTTCAAGAAAACACCAACTGTCACCATTTTCATCACTTTCAAGCCTTTTGAGGTGATTTTTGGCGAGACGTTTTGTAGAATCCTTTTGGATAAGTGTTTTTATCATCATTTTGATTAATTTTCATGATCTTTATCATGATTTTGTCTTAAATTTCATATTTATGATTGTGTAAAATTGGAAATTTTAAGTCTACGATTTGGAAATTTTAATTGATGATTTCTCCTTCGATTTGAATTTTAGTGGGATTATAACCTACAAACTATTTTTCTAGTGTAGAATCATAATTTTGAGTCAATTTCTAGATTCAGAAACTTTGAATTTTAGCCCTAATTTTGATCATTTTTTCCCTTAGCCTAATTCTTGCCAATATGGGTATCAAAATTCATCTTTTGACGTGTAGTATCTATTTCTGATAGTAGTTAGTTGACTTAATGATCATTTGGAGGCTTAGATTGATTGAAAGCTTGACCGAGTACGATTTTGGCACTGAGGTAGGTTCAACTAACCTTTTAAAGACTGAATTTGAGTTATTGAATATGTTCATGTGGTAATTATAAGGATTACACTTATTATGAGTAACTGGTTTGATATGATGGAATTGTGATGGAAAGATGATATTGGTTATGCAAAAATTTGAGTAGATTGTAATTCTGTTGATAAACTGAGATCAAATCTTGAGAATTGAGATATTTTGAATATTAATATTATAATATGAACTTGTGACATCATTTGGGAAGTTTTGTGGTAATTTGATGGTATTTTAGATATTCTTTTAGGATCATATATTTCCTTTGGGATATGTGAGGTATGGTATCGTTGGTGCACTTCGACTATTGGTATAAATATGATAATTTGAAACATGATGACAATTTATGGTACTGGTTATGGGAGTTGTATTATATTCCATAATTCTATGAAAGTTATTTATGATATTCTTATCGTGATTCTATTATATATCTTGGTTTGTATCATTGACATGCATTTATTCCATATTGCGTGGTACCACCCTTTAACCAAGTAGGAGGCAAGGGTGAGATGTACGATTTTTCAAACCCCTTAACTAGGGACAGGTGGCAAGGTTGAGACATTGAGACACTAAGAGATTTTGTATATGGTCCGATGAAACCCCCATGGGTTCTACCTGGTAGCCTTAGCTCGGTAAATGTATACATCAGCCTGAGACGTTCTTGATTCCACCCCATTCATTGCATTCACACATTTCATTGCATTGCATCATTGAGTATTTTGGCTATGTTATCTTATCCTTAAGTATAATTTATTGCACTCTAACCTTTTTAATGAAGGTGTTAGGATTCTTCATTATTAAACACTTATTTTATTTCTCTTGCCTAGTCGGTTGAACTTTGGGTACGTTTTGGTGTACTCACTCCTACTTTGTTTTCTCCTTGCAGATAAAGCATAGAGACTCCTACAAGGTAGTTGATCTCATTCTACCAGAGTCTTCGTCCATCTATTTCAGTTTAGCAGTGAGGCTCAAACTTAGAGTCATTGTGCATCTTTTGAGACTTTTCTTATTGCTTTCTACTCCAGACTTTGTGTTTGATATTATCAGACAGCTTTGTATTTACTTATTCGTACTAGTTTAAATTCTTTGGTACTCGTGACTCTAGGTTTTTAGGAGCTAAATTAGGTCTTGTGGTTGACTTTACTTGACTTTACTCTCTTTTAGTAATGATCCGATTTTGGGGTAGTGACAGTTTTGGGTCATAACAAGTATCCTTGACCTCTACCATTTTTCTCAACCCTAGATGCACAATTCTGCACTCTTATTCACTATGTCATTATAGTTTGGATTTTTTTATATATATATATGCAGCATATCATATTGTATTTAAACCTAAATAGTACAAACCTCCTTAGTTGCCTCATTCCCAACAAACAAAGGTAAAACAACTAGCAAATTAGCTTACACTTTAACTCCAACATAGCTTCTCCAGTCTTATAGATAGTGGTCATGGTCTGTGTGATTTTTTTCCCCATTCTAAATTTCGTAACATAATCAATCAGCTTGTTTGATATGATAATCCACCTTTTGCTATAATATAATAGGTACTCTTTATTATAATATCAATAAAGTCCTTGATTAAGCAAAAATTCCCTAAAGTATCTATTTCTAAGAAAATCTATTTTTGCAATCTGTTATGACCCAATTTCTCAAGCCATTATGGCACCTGTAATAGGATCAACCCTTATGATTTAGCCCACGTAGTTAGCCTAAAACCCTTAGATGTAGCCCTTCCTTTTTACCTTGATCTAATACAACACTTAGCGAATGACTGAATTTAGACAACACAACCATGTATAGGAAGAATTCTCAGCTTTTTATTTAACTCATTCCACAAAGAAAGCACATAAACACATAGCCTTACAAAATTCGTCCAGGCCAAATCTGCTTGAGATTGGTCTGTCTGTGCCTTTGAGTAGGACACATCACTTAACGATATGCCTATAGTTTTTAGTTGACATCCTAATTGATAGGTAATAGTTTAAATTCAAATTACAAGCGTTATCTATTATGCTGACAAGCCTACAATGGCTAGTATCCCAAAACTACCCAACTGCCTATTTATGTGCAAGGCAAATATGTACAACCTTCAAATTTAGTGCTAAAATGTAACTTTAGTTACCCAGCTTTACCCTTTCCTATGTGTCCACGCCATGCCAGGTTCTACCCTGCACAGCTTACCATTATGGTCCAATTCCCTTAGCAATTGTCCTTGTACAATACTTAGCCTCAAACTTGTGTAGCCATGATCATGTACAATAATAACTTGCCTTGCCTTAGCTTTACCTAACACTTGTCATGTCTTAGCCACTTGCCTTGCGTGCCCTAGTCATGCCAATGCTAAGGTATTCACTTAAACTTAATTTTGATCAAAGTCATTAGGCCTTGGCTGGGTGAAACAATCCCAAAAAGTGCTTGAAAATGTGCTTCGGAAGTACCCAAAATCGTAATTTTTATATATCTAAAAATTATGCACGATATCAAAATTCTGACTTCATATTCTTATTCAGGGGTCAAAATTAGAGGGAAAAGGGTCTAACCTCGATTTAAGAGTAATCGTAGCAAAATTTGAAAATCGTAAAAACATGATTTTCAGAGAAGATCTGCGCCCCTAGTGCGATGCGCCAAGGGCATGCTCCTATGTACTTTTTTTGTCCAATTTTTCTATCTCGGTCCAAGACTTTAGGGTCTTGGGCCTAAGTGTTCCCAAACATGAAAATACCTATACTTAGTCATATTTCACCCTCATATCATCCTAAACATTCTCCAATACTAACTCAAATACTTAGCCATATTTTCGCTCCTAAATTCAAGTCTCAAAACTTCTTCCGGATCTAAGGATTTTCTTCAAGGATCTTTTTCAAGCTTCAAGTCTCCACCTTCAATCTTCACCAAGTTCATCTCCAAGCTAAGGTATGTGGGTTTCAACCATTGGATCATTTCATCCATGGTGCCCTAATCTCCTTTTTATTCAATTTGCGTGATTTAAAGTTAATTTTACAATTGTGTTTACTAGTATGAACATATATATGAACTATGTTAAAGCTATGTAAAGTTGTGACTATTTTGCTATGTTTTGAGCTATAAATCTTGGACCACTTGTAAGACTTAGTAAGGGGTTTTGATGTATATTGCTTGGGGGTGTTGCAAGGTGTTGCTTGTTGGTTTTAGAATGGGTTTTTCTTACATGATTTAATACCTTTATTTCATAGTTTTATACTACCATTTCACACCCGCCAAGTGTTTGATAAAATATTCGGTTAGTGTTTCTTGAGGAATTGAAGGTTCGAAGCATGAGATATGATATGATTGATGTTATGATGATGAAATGAGCTTATATAAATGATAAATTCTATATAAAGTATTGCATTAGACCATGACCAATACTGGGGGACTAAGAGCCCGGATAACCTAGATGGGGATTTGTACTCATCAACCATGTGAGGGGTTTGTACTTCGCCACCAAGGTGATAGGGTAAGATTACCATCAACCATGTGAGGGTTTTGTACTTCACAACTAGGGTGATGGGGTGATATCATTATCAACCAACCAAAGGGTTTGAATTTTAGAAATCTAGCTTGGTCTCTTCTGTACATATGATATCCTATATGAGCATGAGCTACTTAAGCATGTTTTACTTGAGCATTGGTCAGGCATGCCATATTGTATATTATGCCAATTACATATTGTTATACATTTTGATTATGATGCCTATGTCTTGTTGCATTGCATCCTACACACTTAGTACATTCAAACATGCTAACGCATACTCTTGCCTACATGATATCACCACGTAGGAACTGGAGCCTAAGTTAATCATCCTCTTCCTCTACATGGATAGTTTGGTACTACTCAAGCTAGTTGGTAACTCCTCCATTATGGGGGCTTTTATCTATGTTTCTCTTATTATGTATTGAGACACTCTTCTCTATGTTCTACTTGACTATGAGGGTAAGCTCGGTTGCTTTGTCTTGGCCCCCACTCTTATCTAAGTAGTAGAGGTGTTTGTTGGACATGTTATGTATCTATGATATGAGCTTTAACTCTTTGTCTGTTGGTTATAATGTTATGCAAGCTTTTCCTTGAGTCTCTTTTGCCCCCATTCTTATTCTTTATGTCTTGTATATGCTTTCATGACCAATGATATGCAATGATAAGTTAAGAGGCTTGTTTGGGGTTCCTTCGGGTTCCCTATTCATTGTGTTACGACTAGCCCCTAGGCTTGGGTCGTGACACTAGGTTCATCATGTAAATAACTATCCAAGCTTGAGACACTTGAATCATCAAGCTGAGGATCTAACAAATATCCCCCACCAGATGAGCTCATCATCCTAGGTTTAGATGCTTATGACTATAAGGGTGGGCCCGAAAAAGTTATCTTGGCCCCCGCCCAATCTATGCTGGAGGTGTTATTGGACAAGTTATATATTTATGCTTTGATCTTTTACTCCTTGTTTGTATGCATGGGCAGGCTATCACGACCCAAGCCTAGGTCCTAGACGTGACACAGCAAATGGAGAACTCGAAGGAACCCCAATCAAGCCTCTCAATTTATCTTTACACATCATTGGTCGCGGAAGCATGTAAAACACACAAAACAAGCATAAAGGGCAAAGGGGATAAGAAATAGCTTGCCAAAACATCAACATCAAAGACAAGGAGTCATGGTTGATATCATAATCACACAACTTGTCCAACAAACACCTCTAAATACATAGATAGAGGGGGGGCCAAGACAAAGTAACTAGGCTCACCCTCATAGTCAAAATAGAATATAAGAAAGTGTCTCAATACATAGATAATAGAAATCATAGACTAAGGTCGCCGAAATGGAGGACTCACCAACAATCTTGGAATAGCATTGACTAGCCACATGGAGGGGAGGATGATCAACTTGAGCATCGGCTACATAGTGATATCATTTAGGCAAGATTATGTGTTAGTATGTTTGAATGAACAAAGTATGTAGGATGAATGCAACAAGAAATAAACATCATGGTCAAAATGCATAGCAATAGGTAATGGGTTTATACAAGATGGCATGTATGAACAATGCATAAGTAAAATATGTTTAAGTAACTCATGCTCATATAGGATATCATATGTGTAGAAGAGACCAAACTAAATTTTTAAAGTACGAACCCTTTGATAGGTTAGTGATGTTACCACCATCACTTAGGTGGATGAGTACTAACCCTCATCTAGGTTTGTCATAATGCCGCCCCATCACCATGGTGGAGAAGTACAAACCCTTCCCTAGGTTGATGTCACAACCCAACCCAGGGGCCGTGATTGGTGCCGATAGGGCACCCAAACATACACTATATCACATTTCCATTCACGACAGCCAAGGAATTTCACGAAATTTTGACAAAGTTTCCTCTGTTTTTCTAACTAACCTCACCTGCAAACAGCGAACCCAACAATACCAAACATCATTATAAGTTCATATATATATAAAGGCTGGCCGACAAGGTCACCACTGCGGCAGAGCCGCCTAACAAATACAGCATATAAATGAGTTCATACCAATATAATTTCCCACACACACATGTATCCACAGACCTCTATGTATAGAAAATGGACCACAAGACTGGTAAGGACCCCGACATACCCTCGAATATATATATATAATGCAAAATACAAAAATGCATGTACAAGTCTATATGGAATGATCTGCTCCTGATGCAAGGGAGCACTTCAATGGTGGGCGGAAGTCCTAAGAAGACGGCCCTTTAACCTGTTCGTCTGTACCTGTGGGCATGAATGCAGCCCCCAAAAGGAGGGGGTCAGTACGAAATACGTACCAAGTATGTAAAGCAGAAAGCCCGAAAT
>JAOTQJ010027361.1:0-52975 GCA_025642045.1 Solanum sejunctum | reverse complement strand
TCCAATTGAACTCAAGGACAAGTTCACATGAAACAAAAAGAAAATAAGGATTAGGATTCGCATACGAAATATCACCACGAACAAGAGTTAATAGCTAAAAATATATCAAGACATTAAATGCAAACAAATATTAGTAGCATTATAGCAGCGATCAAGAATATTAGACATGACATGAAGTTCCCGTGAAATGCTTGGTAGATAATTGAACAAACGGGAAAAAACTAAGAAAGTTATGGCATATATTCAAGCAAAACAAATCATCTCATTCAAACTTGTTCTTCGCAATTTAACAACAAACAGAGGGGTGTTAACAACACCCTAGATTGATACAAAATGACTTAAATGCATATTCTTTGACCCAAACTCCATAGGACAACAACAAACTGAATTAACATGTAAGGTGAGGCAAGATAGTTAGCAAGAATATTAAGATCAAGATGTTTTAAGAGTCATGGTCTCCACATCGCCTCATTTTGGACTCAATCAATAATACATCTTCATACAAAGGTATGAATAGAGAATTTAGCTATGCTCGCGCATTCTTTGATAAAGGAAAATTTAGACATTTGCAAAGACATACAACTCAACACATTCGACTTCTGAGAGGAACTGAACAAAACTAAACTAAATGACATTGATGTCCTAGTAGGCAGGTTATGCTCACAGACTGACAGATTATTTCAAAGAACCAAAAACGTTAGTAGAATACACTCTCAGGTTAAATTTGAATATTATAGCATATATTTGAGCAGCAAAATCATTTCAGCATTAGTTTAAATCCCTAGCAACTTCAATAGTAAATAGAAAGAGCAATAGCAACATTCTTAGTCAGTACCAATTTTAAGCTCATCTGTCAACGAACAGAAACATGAGAACGGAATCATTTTAACCTACTACATTTGAAAACAACTTGAAATCAACAGGCAATACAGCCCTTTGAGACTTGAATGAGACTTAGAACGATTTAACGATAGCTAGCAACAACAGTCAAACAACGAATCACAACATTCTCACAATAACAGGGGAATTCCAGTCAAGACGAGTAAAGACATAAACATGACAACTTCGGTATAGCTACGACATTCACATTCTAGACTAAGTATATGAAAGCTCGAAATAACAATAAGATTAGGATATTAACTTTTTTGGAGCAGGAACTGGGACGACGACGAGCTTCAAGAAAGTCATTTATGCTACTATGAATCGAGTTTTCGGACACTGATTTGGCTCCGAAAATGTTCTGGTTTCTCAATCGACAAATGAAATTTCGACTAAGGTTTTACCAAGCTCCCCCAAAATGATTGAGAATTGAAGTTTGCTCCATTTTTTTTAGAGATTAAGCACTGCTCGCTGCTAAACTTGCTAGGTTTCGATTCCCCTTTCGCTAAGGATTTCCATTGTTCTTTCCAAATGAAGGTGAAAAATAGGTAAATGAGTCTATTCGACAGGGGAGTATGTGTTTTCGGAATCCCAGACATGCTTGAGAAAGAGAAATGGTTTGAAGGGTGGTGCGCTTGTTGGTTTCTGACAGAGGATGACGCATGTAGGGGATAAGAACGTTGGGGATTGTCGGGGAGGGGTGCAACACTAGGGTTTTATGATTTAAGGAGAAAGGGGAGAATGGGGAAGAAAGAAGGGATGGAGAAAATATAGGGGGCGCGTGGTCCTCCCTAGCCCATTTAATTTTTTTTTTGAAAATAACTGTTTAAAAATTATTAAAAATAAAATAAAACTCGATGATTAAATTAACACCATGGAGGGTAAAAATTGGGTGTCAATAGTTATCCCTTTCTTTGGGTATGATCGATGAAAGAGATCGTGGACAAAGAAACTTTTGACTAACTCAATTTTTAGCTGATCACACTTTTGGCTTGGGAAAAAGCTTTTGGTATGGAATTTGAGAAAATTATGGTCAAACCCTGGTTTTGGGTTTCGTACATATCTCAGATTGCATGAGAATTCAGGCCACTTGTAGTTGAAAAACGCTTGATTTTATGCACCAATTTGAAAGAATTCAAAAGCTATCCCAATTTCGAATTATGGAGAAATTGGAACACTTGGGAATGAGATTTTGGAGTAAATATTGGAATGCAACTGAGTTTTCAAAATTGAGCTCGCCTACTTATCCTTGGACTCAGGAATCAGGTTGCTTGCAGTTTGACTCAATCTATTGAAGAGAAAATTCCTTATTCCGAGATGACCTCTGGTTCAGGAGATTGCCTTCAGTGAGAGTTGAGATTATTCGAAGGTGAAACTGTAAATGAACTACTGACTCACAGGAATGCCCACATGCCTTCTAACAGGGTGTGGTTAGATGATGGTGGTAGTCGTTTCCAACTTGTGTTGGAAGGGTTTGACGCCCCTCTTCGGACTATGTCCTAGTTTGCTGCTAAGAAAAAGTTCCACGTTGTACTGCATCCTAGTTGATGATGTCCACTCCTGTGGTTGCTTTGAGATTTTCATCCTTTCGGCTGCTCTCGATATGATTAAAATAAAATGTTAGTAAAAATATAATTTGAATGAGAGATAACAATTTTTACCACATTCGATATTCATTCTCCTCTTCGGCATGATAGATATTGAATCAATATGAGGCAACTATTATATGGTCCTTTCAGCAGCTTGAAAAATAAAATAACATTGATGATTATGTGGTGGCTATCTCGACAGTTGGAGATAAAACGTCCACGTTGGCATGATAAATAATGAATCAATAATGAGGAAACCATTGTGAGGTCCTTTCGGCAATTTGAAATAAAATAGCCTTGATAATTACACTGTGGCTATATCGGCAGCTGGCCACGCTCTTTGGCATAATAGACAATGAATCTTTGTTGGTGATGATCATGTGATGGCTCGGCAGCTGGATATAAAATAGCCACGTTCTTTGGCAATGAATAAGCCTTTGTATGGTTCTTTTGGCCACTTGAAAAATAAAATAGCCTTCGTTGGCAATAATCATGCGATAGTTATCTCGGTAGTTGGAGATAAAATGGCCACGTTGACATGATAGATAATGAAAAATAGCCTTTGTCTATGGTTAATATGTAATGGTTCTCTTGACAGTTAGAAGTAAAATAACTCTCTGGAAGCAACTGGATAAGCAATGACTCTCTCGGCAGTTGAAAATAAAAGTAGCCTTTTTGACAATGAAAATTAATGCCCTTCTTGGCGGTTGGAAATAAATTAGCCTTCTTGGCAATGAAAATTAATGGCCTTCTTGGCAGTTGGAAATAAATTAGCCTTCTTGGCAATGAATATACAACAACCCTCTCAATGGTTGGAAATAAAATAGCCTTCTTGGTAGTAAATATACAATGACCCTCTCGGCGATTGGAAATAAATAGACTTGGTGCGATGAATAGGCAACGACCCTCTTGGCAGTTGGAAATAAATTAGCCTTCTTGGCAATAAATATACAACAGCCCTCTCGACGGTTGGAAATAAAATAACCTTCTTGGCAGTGAATATACAATGGCCCTCTCGGCGATTGGAAATAAATAGACTTAGTGCGATGAATAGGCAACGACCCTCTTGGCAGTTGGAAATAAAATAGTTTGATTTACGATGAATACACGACGGCCCTCTTGGCAATTGAAAATAAAATGACCTGGACGACGATGAATACACAATGACCCTCTTGGCAATTGAAAATAAAATGACTTGGTTGACGATGAATATGTAATAGTCCTCTTAGCAATGAATATGTAATATAGCCCTCTTGACGATGAATATGAAATGGCCCTTTTGCCAATGATTATGCAATGGCCCTTTTGGCAATGAATATGTAATACAATAACCCTCTTGGCGATGAAAATAAATTAGCCTTCTTGGCGGTGAATATACAACGTCCCTTTCGGCGGTTGGAAATAAATAGACTTGGTACGATGGATAGGCAATGACCCTCTTGGCAGTTGGGACTAAATAACCTGGTTGATGATGAATATACAATGGCCCTCTTGGCAGTTGGAAATAAAATAGCTTGGTGTGATGAATAGGCAATGACCCTCTTGGCAGTTGGAAATAAAATAACCTGGTTGACGATGAATATACAACGATCTCTTGGTAGTTGGAAATAAAATAACTTAGTTGACGATGAATATGTAATAGTACTCTTGGCAACAAAATGTAATAGCCGTCTTGGCACTTGAAGATTTAATAGCCCTCTTGGCAATGAATATTTGATGGCTTTATTGGCAATGAATATGTAATAGCCTTCTTGGCAATGAAAATAAAATAGACTGGACGACAATGAATACATAACGACCCTCTTGGCAGTTGGAAATAAAATAACTTGGTTGATGATAAATATGTAATAGCCCTCTTGGTAATGAATATGTAATAGCCCTTTTGGCACTTGAAGATTTAATAGCCCTCTTGGCAATGGATATGTAATGGCCTTCTTGGCAATGAAATGACCTTCTTGATAATAAATATGTAATGGTCTTCTTGGTAATGAATATGAAATGGCCTTCTTGGCAATGAATATGCAATGGCCCTCTTGGAAATTATTATGCAATGGCCCTCTTGGTAATGATTATGCAATGCAATGGCCCTTTTGGCAATGATTATGCAATGGCCCTCTTGGCAATGATTATGCAATGCAATGACCCTCTTGGCAATGAATATGAAATGACCCTTTCCATTTCTCTCCGTAATGCAAGATATATGAACCTCTCCATTTCTCTCCATAGTGCAAGATAAATAAATCTCTCTATTTCTCTCCGTAATGCAAGATAAATAAATCTCTCCATTTCTCTCTGTAATATAAGAGAAATGATAAATTATCAGGGATTTAAATAAGCCAAAAACTGTTTACGCCTCGATTGTCCTCTTGTAGGCAATACCTGCAAACTTTTCTCTACATCCACATAAAATTTGTTAGTTTTAAAAATGAACTAACCTTTGACACGTTGTTGGTGATCTGAGCACCTCAATTGTGCTTTCGTAGGTAAGACATGCAAAAATTCCCTGCAAAAAATTTTTTGAGATGGAATTATTCACACCTGGGCTACTCTCTTGTAGATAAGACCTGCAAAATTTTTTCTGCATCCACAGAAAACTTCTTAGTTTTTTAAAAAAACCAAACTGATCTGTGTCGACTATTGAGAATTTGAGTGGGACAAAATTATTTGCGTCCTGGATATTCTCCCGCAGATAAGCCCTACACAAGTTTCGCTGCATCCACAAAAAATTTCTTAGTTTTAAGACGAACTGATCTGTGTTGATTCTTCGACCATTGGCTCCTTGTCTTGACCTTCGATGAATCACTTTGAATTCTCACCACTTGGTAGATAGAAGGTAGAAATACACATGCTCTGCTTTTGATACCAATTTCTTGATATGTCGTGCTTGTCTCGAATTTTGGTCAGGATGAGAATCCTAAAGGCGTCTTTCCAATTTTTACGATGTTTAGCAAAATTTTGAGGATAACATCAAAATTTTATCCCAGTTTAAATGTTGTTAGCGATTGACAACTAATTAGAAGCACTTTGAGAATTTTTGAGATATTCGTCAAAAATTCTGTCCTAGTTGAAATTTTACAGTGCTCTAAACTTTGATCGTTATAGAAGACCTCTTTGTTCAGAATTTTGGAGTTCCTCTCAAAAATTCTGTCCCAATTTCCTTTCTGCGGTATGACCGAGCCATTGTGGCTCCTCCGTATCCCGTTGAAGCAGGAATCAGGTCAAACGTAGTTCCCTCCTCGGGGTAGAGAAAATACAGATTTTGAATAAGAAAATGACCGAGGCTGACATAGGCTGCCTACGTATCTCATTCTTGAGAATTCAGGTCAAACATAGTTCATTACAAAGGAGATATAATTGGATAACAAACATAGAAATGATTACAACCAAATGATGCAAATACAGGAAAAGAAAGTTTCAAATCTCTGGACATAGCGCCTCTTGGTAGCATATGAGCGTCAAATTGTAGTGGGTGATACTTGTACTAAATCTCGTTCCAGATTAACATCCGGCACTATCTTCTCAATTGTATACTAATCTTCTTCTTAGCTGGTAGTGTTCTCTCCATGATCAGGTAAAGGATTCTTGTTGACGTTGGGAGCAGCAGTTCAAAGAACAACCATGTCATGATCAATTAAGTCCTGGATTTTGTGCTTCAGATTTATGCAATCCTCAGTGTCATGCCCGATACCATTAGAGTGGTAAGCACATGTTTGGTCAACCTTAAGGAAACACAAATTAGCATCCATGGGTTTTAGAGGAATAGGTTGAATCAATCCAGTAGCTGACAACCTTTCAAATAGCTTTGTCTGACTTTCGACGAGTGGAGTGAATACCCTTGGGGGTTTTCTATCTGCATTTAGGTGAGGAGGATTATAGTTATATTGTGGTGCTATAGGCGCTTGATGGTAATTGGGTGATTTCAATGGGGAAGTGTAGAGGATTTTGATAAGTTGGTTGTATATAAGAGCAATTTAGCAGTGGAGATTGGTAGCCCGAGATAATGTTTGGATATTGTGGGGAGTGATAACAGAGAGGAGGAGTTTGATAATTTGTGGGTGAAGGGTGATATCCCGGTTGAGCACGGATTAGAGAGGGTGTGAATTTTCTAGAGTGGCTGCTAGGGGTTCTCCTTTTGCCTTGTACGCTGGAGACAGCTAACACATCTTCTTCCCTTTACCTTACCATCTCGGACGTTCCTGTTGAACTCGATATCCTGGTGATCTTTCCCATTATAAGCCCATCTTCGATATTCTCACCAATTTTAATATGTTTGCAAATTTTTCTCCAACAAGCAGTATCATTCTTTCATAAAACTCTGGTTCCTGGGAGCGCACGAATACTTCGATAATTTCCTTTTCTGACATGGGAGGACGCACTCTGGCAGAATTTTTCCTCCATCTATAGGCATATTCTCGAAAACTTTTAGCCTACTTTTGCCTAATCTTATCCAATGAGTAATGGTCTGGTACAACCTCAATATTATAGGCAAAATTTTCAACAAAGTCTTTGGCCATGGCACTCCAACCGGCCCACCAATTTATCTCCTAGAAGGTGAACCATTCTAAGGCCTCCTCACTTAGACTTCGGCTAATACGCCACATCAGCAATGCTTTATTCTTCCCGGCACCTACTAATTGATCACAATATTCCCTAATATGGGCCACAGGATTCCCACTCCTATTGAAAGTGTCAAACTTTGGTATTTTGAACCCTTCTAGTAGGTTCAAATCTGGATGAATGCACAAATTCTCATAATTCAGACCCATAATGTCAGGTGCACAGTGAAATTGCTTCATAGCCTTGGCAATTTCTTCCTTTATATCTAATTCGACCACCTTTTCCTTGGCCTTCCGATCATTTTCCTTCTCATCATAATGATCGATATCGATGTGAGGAATTTGTGGATTGGTAAAGATTGGGATATGAAAGGGGATTTTAGGAGGCTCAGTTTGGGTGGCCAGTGAGTTGTATTAGTATAGGCCTCGATTTTCAGCATGGGCAATTTGAGAGGAGCTGTAGGCTTGGGTAGTGTTTGGGTCCTGGAGAGAAGGTCCTGCATTAGGAGAAGCTTGAACAGGGGTAATCAGTAGGTCTGTTGAGATGGGGATAAGCTGATGATGATGAGGAAAATGAAGTGAGGGCCTCCCGTCGTCTGGAACGGTAGGATTAGCAGTGGTGTTCAAATTTGTCAGCCCTTGAGTCTTACTCATTTCCTTTTTCATATCAGCAATCTATTGCATCAGCTATACAATCAATTGGTTTTGTTGTGGGACAATGGGATCTGCCATAGTAATCAGGTTTGCATTATCATTCTGATCTGTCATTTTTTTTATTGATTTTAATCAAGAGCAATTCTCTGGATCTGATAAGGATGATTGACTGGCTTTTATCAACACAAATCAATTCTAAGTGACCTGCAAGAAGAATTACTCAAAATCAAACAAGTTAGTTTCATTAAATTAGTAGGTAATATAAGGAAGCACAAGTATATCACTAAGCACACAATTGTTGCTTTATTTGAGAGTGAACTAGCCCATAGATAAACGATATGTGGAAAATAGACTGGACTTTACCTATCTGATTTTAGAAATGGTGGATCTGGAAGATTGATCTGTGCTAAATCAGGTTTTCTTGTATTTGCTGATAATGTAGACCGGGAAAAATAAGCTTCCAGAAAGATGGAAAAATAAGCTTCTAGAAAGATGGGGTCGGGCCTAAGAGTCTGCCTACGTATCTTACGAATGAGATATCAGACCTTACATAGTTCGAAAGTGTGAATATCCTCGAATTGAAATGAAAGATTCATCTTTGTCAAGTGAAAGAGTAAACTTTTAGAATCTAGAGAGGGGATTGATTTTTTTTTGAGAAACTTGAAACTCGAAGAGTGTGTGGACGATCTTTTGATAGTGACTGAATTTTAGAACTTTTAGAGTGGGATTTGATTGAGAAACCTGAGACTCGAAGAGTATTTGAACGAATTTTTGATAGTGACTGGATTAACATGCTTAGGGGGTTCTAGAAACTTTTGAAAAGAGTGGACTAGAAAACTCCAAACAAAGCAGCATATTCACACAAACAATTATAAAATACATCACGTAAACAGATATTGCACGTCCTAAACAGATATGTAACCTATTTTGTGTCAAGGGTGGGCCTAACGATTTGAAGGATATATATGTGATTAGGCGTTCTATTTCCCCCAAAATGTTTATACAAACCTTATAAATAAATTTAATGGGGATACATAATATGGGAAGGGATACAAAATACTCTGTCCCACGAAGGGGTATTGTCCTAAACTAAAACTTTATGGAAAATTCTTCTTCTTGGACTCCTCGGCATCTTTGAACGTCTTGCAAATAAACCTGTGTTGATTAACATATGTTATTAAAAATGACTCCTAACCCCCTGGGACAAAGGTTCGTCAAATAACATATACATCCTTCAAATATAAATACATAAGCATAATCGTCCATTTGGGCCGGGGGCCACTTTGGACTCAAGGTGGTCTTTCTAATGGGACTAACACACCATATGTATTGGGTCGTCCTAGGTCAATGCCTAAAAGCAAGGATTTGGCTTCGCTCTGTCCTAGGTGTCTAAGAGTGGCTTTTGAATGGACCGGGTACCCAAGTGTACAACCTGAGCTGGAAATTTATGGCAACTATAGCACGAATGCCGTAAATTGTCACTTATTCCGAAAGGGTTAAGTATTTGGATATCCGGCTGCAGGCTAGCAAAACCATTATACCAAAAAATGGCTTTTGAAAAAGAAAGAAAATAACTCAAAAATCAAGAATCGATTTAAACTCAATTAATTTGAGAAAAACCAATTCTCAAAATTCGAAAGAAGACAGAGAGTCGCCACCTAATTTTAAGTATAATTAGGAAACCATTAAATATTTTAAAAGACCTAACAGAAAAATCTTTTAAAATCAAGAAAACAAGTTCGGGTTCATATTTACACTTCGAAAGGTTTTACGCACTCAAAATGGCCGCTAAATGCGGTTACTCGGCGATTAGGAGATTTGACTAACTTTTGACTTGAAAAAAAAGGGATTGAATGAAAAATAGATTGATTAATTTGAAAAACTTTGATTAGATTGAACTAAACTGAAAGCAATTGACTAAACTTTGAAAAATCGACTAAGTTTAAAAATTAAACTAAAATGGTAGAATCACATTTTTTGATAGTTTTATTTATTTTCCCCTTTTTATTTTTTTACTTTTTTATGCAAATATTTTTTTAATAAAATAAAAATAACAGAAATGATTTTGACATACTGAGAATTTAATTAGATCGAAACCAATAGTAGGTTAGCGTTAGACAGACATCAACAAATAGTAGAATAAAACAAGAAAGGATAGAAGGAATGGAAATTGGCTATGCAAACCCATATTTCTTGTATACAATGGGCGTGTATGGGCGTACGTTGATGTATATATTGATTCCTTCCTTGACCTCTATTTCAACTTCCATGACCTTGTGGGTTGCTCCTATCACTGCAAGTTGGTGAATCTGACTCGAAGAGGGGATTTTAATCGACCCGGGAAGATGCAAGGAAATGGAGTCCAATTGGACTCAAGGACAAGTTCACATGAAACAAAAAAAAATAAGGATTAGGATTTGCATACGAAATATCACCACGAACAAGAGTTAATAGCTAAAAATATATCAAGACATTAAATGCAAACAATGATTAGCAGCATTATAGCAGCGATCAAGAATACTAAACATGACATGAAGTTCCCGTGAAATGCTTGGTAGATAATTGAACAAATGGGGAAAAACTGAGGAAGTTATTGCATATATTCAAGCAAAACAAATCATCTCATTCAAACTTGTTCTTGGCAAGTTAACAGCAAATAGAGGGGTGTTAACAACAACCTAGATTGACACAGAATGACTTAAATGCATATTCTTTGATCCAAACTCCGTAGGACAATAACAAACTGAATTAACATGTAAGGTGAGGCAAGATAGTTAGCAAGAATATTAAGATCAAGATGTTTTAACAGTCATGGTCTCCACATTGCCTCATTTTGGACTCAATCAACAATACATATTTATACAAAAGGGTATAAATAGAGAATTTAGCTATGCTCGTGCATTCTTTGATAAAGGAAAATTCAGACATTTGCAAAGACATACAACTCAACACATTCGACTTCTGAGAGGAACTGAACAAAACTAAACTAAATGACATTGATGTCCTAGTAGGCAGGTAATGCTCACAGATTATTTCAAAGAACTAGAAACGTCAGTAAAATAAACTCTCATGTTAAATTTGAATATTATAGCATGTATTTGAGCAGCAAAATCGTTTTAGCATTAGTTTTAATCCCTAGCAACTTCAGCAGTAAATAGAAATAGCAATAGCAGCATTCTCAGTCAGTACCAATTTTAAGCTTAACTGTCAACGAATAGAAACATGAGAACAAAATCATTTTAACCTACTACATTTTAAAACAACTCGAAATCAATAGGTAATGCAACCCTTTGAGACTTGAATGAGACTAAGAACGATTTAACGACAACTAGCAACAATAGTAAAACAATGAACCACAACATCTACTAACAATAACAGGGGAATTCCAGTCAAGACAAGCAAAGACACAAACATGACAACTTTGGTGTAGCTACGACATTCACATTCCGGACTAAGTATATGAAAGCTCAAAATAAAAATAAGATTAGGATATTACCTTTTTTGGAGCAGGAACTGGGATGATGACGAGCTTAAGGAAAGTCATTTACGCCACTACAAATTGAGTTTCCGAACACCGATTTGGCACCGAAAATGTTCTGGTTTCTCAATCGACAAACGAAATTTCGACTAAGGTTTTACCAAGCTCCCCAAAAAGGATTGAGAATTGAAGTTTGCTCTAGTTTTTTTTCGAGATTAAGCACTGCTCGCTGCTAAACTTGCTAGGTTTCGATTCCCCTTTTGCTAAGGATTTCCATTTTTCTTTCCAAATGAAGGAGAAGATCGATTATATAGGTGAAAAATAGGGCAACGACTCTATTTGACAGAGGAGTATGTGTTTTCGGAATCCCGGGCATGCGTGAGAAAGAGAAATGGTTTCGAGGGTGGTGCGCTTGTTGGTTTCTGACAGAGGATGACGCATGTGGGGGACAAGAACGTTGGAGATTGTCGGAGATGGGTGCGACGCTAGGGTTTTGGGATTTAAGAGGAAAGGGGAGAATGGGGAAATGGGGAAGAAAGAAGGGATGGAGAAGATATAAGGGGCGCGTGGTCCTCACTCGCCTGTTTAATTTTTTTTTGAAAATAATTGTTTAAAAATTAGTAGAAATAAAATAAAATTCGATAATTAAATTAACACCGTGGAGGGTAAGAATTGGGTGTCAACAGCTAGTCGTCAAGATTTTATCAACTATAAATTACACTTAGATTAAGCTCCCTTCCCCTTTTTTTTTCCTTCTTTTCTTTATTTTCACAAGATTTTGATTGATATGTTAGATAATTTTATAACAATAGAATTTCTCTACTTTTTTTTTATCTTATATCTTGAATTTGTGGTTCTAACTTGAAATTCTTCACATGTTTTCGTTTGCTACAAGCCTTAATAATTCAAACTTAATTCACGTTTGGCACGCTAGTAAGAATGAAAATAATAAAAATCCCTTCTCTTTTTGAAGTTTGTACATTCGCCTTCGCAAATTTTATGCAACTTAATTATTTAACTTACGAAATGGATAACTTTCAAGAATATCAACATAAAACTTGAGAACTTGAGGATTGTCACTTGCATACTTGCTTAATGTGGGAACCAACTTGTAGATTTTAGCTTAGAGACTTAGGGAATATGAAAATTTCAACCTACAAACTTGATTGAATTTGAAGACTTCAAGCATGCTATTGAAGAAACTCACATTCCATAGGGCTTTGTCCCCATGAAGACCTCAAGCATGCTATTGAAGGGACATAAAGTTTTTTTAACACTCAAGCAACTAAAATTAGAATATAATTCCAAGTGCCTACGTACCTCAATGAAGAGGATCAAGTCACAACATAGTTCTGGGGGGAGTGTTTTTTTAGGGTGCCGTACACAGTTTATACTCTTGCGAGCCAGGAGTATCATGCACTTTTATACGAATATTCCAAGGACCATAATCTTCCTCAAGGGTAGTACTTCTTAAGGAATTTTGCATTTATAGGACTGATCCTCATGCCATCTGCATCGACAAGCTTGTAAGCACCATTTGAGTATACTTCTTGTACTACATATGGTCCATCCCACTTTGAGGTGAATTTACCCTCGGACTTATGTGAAGTGATAATGGGCCTTCTTACTGCGAGAACTTGGTCTCTAACTTGAAAACACCTCGAGCGAACCTTTTTATTGAAGGCACGAGACAAACGAGCTTGATAGCATTCAAATTTTATTGGGTTTCTAACCTCTTTTTATCAAGTGCTTCTAACTCGGCAAGACGTAGTCGAGGATTTTCTTACTCAGTGAGCCCTTCTTGGATAGCCAGTCTCAAAGATGGTATCTGATGCTCGAGTGGTAGGACTACTTCAACACGAACAGAAAGCGAATATGGGGTTGCTTGAGTCGGTGTGCAATATGTCATCCTATATGGCCACAAGGCTTCTTCCATTCTTTCATGCTAGTCTCGTTTGGACTTAGAGACCACTTTCTTCAGAAAATTGCATAAAATCTTATTGAATGCCTTGGCCAGACCATTGGCGGCAGCATGATACATAGAAGATTTTCGCTGCTTGAAGCCAAAGAGACTGCATATCTTATTCATCAACTTGTTATCAAATGGATTGCCATTATCTGTGATTATGTATCGTGGAATGCCAAATCGGTAAACAATATTTAAGTGAGTAAAGTTTGCAACATTCTTCTTCTTGACTTCTTTAAGAGCTACAACTTCAGTCCATTTTAAAAAGTAATCCATCGCAGCTATGATGTACAAGTGTCCATTAGAGGATTTTGATAGTGGTCCAACAACATCCAATCCCCAAGCATCAAACAACCAAGATGCAACAGTCGAGTGTAAAACTTCAGGCGGTTAATGTATGAATTTTGCATGGAATTGACAAGCCTTGCACCTTCGAGCATAATCCAAGTAATCTTTTACCATGGTTGGCCAATAATACCCCATTCTTTTTATGTGAAATGGAGTTTGGTCCAAACTGATATGATCCACATACTCCTAAAATGTGCCTCTTGCAAAGCCTGAGTCATTTCTTTCTCCCCCAAGCACCACAAGAGCACTCCCTCAAATGATCTCCTACACAATGTTTCCTTGTAGTAGAGAAAACGAGGTGCCCGACAATGAATGTCAGTCCTTCTCTTAGCATCTTCTGGAAGTATCCCATAACATAAATAGTTGATGATGGCTTGTCAACAGTCCTCTTTATTGGTTTTAGAAATTGTGATAACATGCTCAAGCTCATTCTCCATATGTTCATCTTCGTACAATGGTGGTACTACCCATTTTTGGTAGATAGTAATTTATGTCTGATCAGAAAGAGTAAGAGTTGAGGCTAGAGCAGCTAAGGCATCAGCCACTTTATTTTCCTTTCTTGGTACATGTTAGAGGGTTATATCTCTAAGCCATCCTATCAAGTTTTGAGCATAACAGTGATATGGGCTCAGTTCAGGATTCTTGACCTCATAGGTTCCCAAGAGTTGTCGAATCACCAATTGAGAATCACCAAAAACTTGCAACTACAATTACTTCATGTCAACAACCATCTCGAGCCTAAGTATTAGTGCTTGATATTCTGTAACATTGTTGGAACAATGTTATTTCGATGTGAAGAAGAATGGTAGGACTTCTCCTTGTGAAGTGACAAACATTATGCCTACACCAGCTCCTCCACGATGCGCGGCCCTATCAAAGTACATTTTCCAAGGGGGATGGATTTCGATGGTCATTGCATCTTTATCAGGAAATTCATCAGTTAATTCCCAATTATCTGGTCTAGGATGATCCACCAAGAAGTCCGCTAATGCTTGTCCTTTCACAGCCTTTTGAGGGATGTATACAATCTCAAATTGTTGGAACTAAAGGTACCACCTTGCTAGTCGGTCATTAAGGACTGGTTTCGACATAACAAATTTGATGGGATTTACTCTAGAAATAAGGTGGACAGTATGAGCTTGAAAGTAGTGCTTTGTCTTTTGAATTGAAAAGATGGCGAATAATTTAGCTCATTTGGTGCCATCATTCTATTTAAGTAATAAAGGGCATTTTTTTGCCTTCATTATTTTCTTGAGCTATTAAGGCTCCAACAGACCTTTCTTGTACCGCATTATAAAGTATCAGTGGTTTTCCAAGTATAAGGGCTGCTAAGATCGGAATTTTCGCTAGATACACTTTTATACTTTCAAAGGCTTTGCTATATGTTTGATCCTACTTGAAAGGGACACCTTTCTTCATGATATGACTGAATGGTTGACATCTTCCAGCTAGATTTGAGATGAACCTCCTCAAGTAGGCTAATTTTTCTTAGAGACTTTTCAACTCATGAATGTTTCGATGTTCGGGCATCTTCAAAATTGCATCAACTTGGGCTTGATCAATCTCAATTACTTGATGTTGCATAATGAAGCCAAGGAACTTTCGAGAAGCAACCCCAAAGGCACACTATAATGGATTCATCCTCAGTTGATATCTTTGAAGCAACTCAAACACCATTCTCAAGTCTTTGAAATGGTCGTTCCTTCTCTTTAACGTCACCACTAAGTCATCAACATAACACTTAACATTTTTGAGATCTCTGAAGTTGACAAAAACTCAAATTTGGCCATTCTTCTTCCTCACAGGGATAATTCTTGAAATCCATGTAAAGTGTTTAACTTCTCGAATGAAGCCTACCTCAATGAGTTTGTTAACTTCTTTCTCAATCAATGGAACCAAGTCTGGCCTGAAACGTCTTTGAGCCTACTTGATAGGTTGAACGCTGTGCTTGACTGCCAATTAATAGACTGCTATCTTTGGATTCAAACCAGACATTTCTTTATAGCTCTAAGCGAAGTCATCCCTATATTCTTTGAGTATGTTCGTATAAGCCATTTCTTCATCGGCTTCTAGGAAAGCACTCAAGTATGTTGGCCTCGGTTCTTCATCGTGCCAAGGTTAACTTCTTTTAAGGGATCAATCATGGTCTTCACTCCTTCTTTAAAATCTGGTGGAGCTTCTCCATCCTCCTCCTCTTCCTGTGGGTAATTTTCATTAATTGATATATGATTACACTAAATAATACCTCCCAACTCTCTATCAATTTTTAGTTGGCATGAGGCGTCATTCTCAGTATGAGTTGTAACATGACATGAGGAGCCTAGACTTTCTTCGTCTTCCTTATGCTTTTTAGTGTAAACCACAGTCTGAGCCTTCACTTTTATTACCTCTTTACATGAAACTATGAGTTCCACTCGTCGCTTCATCCTGGAAGGAACTATGCTTTCGAAATCCTTTTGGATCATAGGTGAAGGAAGCATCATTACTCTTAGGTAACTTTTGTGATGCTTGTTATTCTTCTTCTTCTTTAATGGGGCTAGCCTCTTGAACACAAAAGTTCTTGTAGTGGGTTTTCCAAGTTGATCAAAGACAGAAGGTCGTTTATTAGAAGAAACACACTTATCTTCTATAGTGGTATAGTTATTGCTTGCCCTTCTTATGGAGATGCAAGCCGATAGTGGTTAGCTATAGCCTAAACTTTCATATGCTTGCCTGGTTGTGCCCTCCGATGGGAGTTTCCCTAGCCTAGACAGCTCATCAAGGTTGTACCCAGCCTTTGTAAGTAACTTGTAAGCATTTGGATCAAAGCCTTCTGTACATTTTATAGGGAGTGATGTACCTTGTGGTGGATTTTGAGCTACAAAATTTCCCAAGATCTTCGCTGACAAGTTTATTGCATCAATTTATTTTATAGGAAGGGTCACCCCCCTAGCACATTCCCTCAGATATCAGATAACTGACCCTTCTCTTTCTTCACCTTTGGGACATAATGGCGTGTAGGTGCTAGCTTAATTTTTGAGGGTATGGTCTTCCCCTTATTAGGACAAGTACTAGGCTCCACAATGTCAGCTTTGGCCCTTTCAATGGCCGCATTGGTTGCTTCAACTTTGAGCTTCTCAGACATGGTTGGTTTGACACCCTCAAACTTTACCCCTTTCACCACATAACTCTTCAAATAGAATTTTGCGTCGACAAAATGTTACTCAACGTCTGTGAAAGGATTATTGTCAGCAACTATCTTCCTTTCGATTCCGTCTTTAAGGTACTTCAGACACTAATAGTAAGAAGATGAGGCAATTTTGTTCTCGTGCACCCAAGGCCTTCCAATCAATATATCATATGAAGTCTTTGTGTCAGTCACATGCACCTATACGCTTATTCGAAATCGTCCATATGAATTTCTATCTTAATCAAGCCAATAGATCTCTGCCTCCTTGATTGAACCCTTGTATCAATAAACGACTTTCGCTAAGCTCTTCGATTGTGATGCCAAGCTCTTTCGACATGTTAATGGGTAGAATCTTGACCTCAGACCCTTCATCTATCAAAATTCTATTTATCTTCTTCTCTAGCACGTGACCCACCATATACAAAGGGCGTTGTGTAGAGTTTCGCCAAATAGAAGATCATCATTAGTAAATGTGATCTTTGTGGAACATGCATGTACTTCTTGAAGAGAGGGTTCCACAAATTTTTTAGAAGATGACAGAGATGATTTTGATGGAATTTCACCTGCCAATTCATCTTTGTTAGCAAGAGATATCTTCGAAGAATCTTCATTCATTATTTCTCCCTTGTCAGCACTGAAACATGATGCCTCAACATTGTCTTGGGTGGCCTCCATGCAAAATCAACTTGGCAAGAATTCCCTAAATGTTACAGGATGTCGCAATTTCTGGTGGTGATACATTTCCCATTTTGGCCCCTTCGGACGTTTGATGAGTTTCTGCTTCTTTGATCTCTTCACTACCCTTTGTCTGATTGGTTGTTCAAGTGATCTTTTCTATGGACTCGTCTTGTTACATCTTAACCTAGTCACAAGAATCCAACCTTCAGCATCATCAGTATTGTTTTAGTATTTCTCTTGCTCTATTAGCCCTTCTTCTGCAGGTGGACATATTTAGACTAGGTTAAGCAAGCCTAACACAATAGAGATTTGATTAGAGCTTGCCTTTCCATCATCAAGGACAATTTTCTTTTCTTTAACCAATTGCATAACCTTGTCCTTAAAGACAAAACACTTTTCAAGAGAGTGGCTCACAAGTCAATGATACTTGCAATAATTTGGGTCATCGGTCTTCCCAGCTTCATCAGGTAATCTCATCTTTGGCAACTCAACGAGCTTTAGCTCAACTAACTCCTCAAAAATTTTAGGAACATCAAAATCCAAAAAAGGGTATTTCTTTTCCTGTATCTATCTCAAGCTTAACTTTTAGTTTGTACACTATTTAAAAGTCGTCTTTACACATTGCTTCCCACTCTCCTTCATAGTAAACCTCATAGGTAAGATGTTGACATTCCTGGACTCTTTGTTGTCATTCTTGGGCACAAATTTTCCCTATTTCTTGGGTTCTTGTTTGTCCTTTCCTTTGCGAGGATTGTGAATAAGCATTTCACCTTTTCTGGCAAAAGACATACTCAACTCCATATCATGAGCACAAGATGCTAGATCTTCAAAAGTCTTAGGTTTGATCCCTTGTATGATGTAGAGAAGCCTCAGTACATTCCTTGGGTACATATTTCTCTTGCAGAAGCTTCACTAAGCCTATCTTTACAGTTGAGACTTGCGTTCCTCCATTGATTTATGAAGTAAATATCTGGCTTATCCATTCTTTGGTGAGTATTCGTGAGTTCTACCATGCTCACTATGCTCCTTGTGCTATAGAAGCGATTGAGAAACTCATGCTTCAGTTGCTCCCAACTATCAATAGAATGAGGCTCAAGATCTATGTACCAGTCAAAGGCATTTACTTTCAAGGAACAGATGAATTGTCTGACGAGATGATCTCCATCGGTACCAACATTATTATATGTCTCCACAAAGTGTGCAACATACTGCTTTGGATTTCATTTGCCTTCAAACTACTAAAATTTAGGGGGTTGATAACTTACAGGCATTCAGAGGCTATCAATCCTTGCACTGTAAGGCTTAACATATATATGGGAAGACCTTGTAGAGATTTCATACTTTTCTTTAATGGTCCCTTCGATGAACTCCTTTAATTGATCAAGTGGGATCGTTCCTTCAGTAGAAACAGGCAACTCTTTGATAGTCGATGCTTGCTTCATAGGATTCTCAGCCTCTTGAATCTCAATACCATTCCCTAGTGCATGGCTAGATTCTCCATCTAGTAAACTTTCTACCTTATCCATCAACATATTAATGTGACAGTCTTGGTATTGCACATGCCTAGTCAATCCTTCAATCATCTTCACTAGGTTCGCAAGTTGTTCCTCCATGGATAAAGCATTAGTTTTCATCGCTTGCATGACCGTTGGAGGCACAGAAGAGTAGCATAGATTATCATAGAAGTTGATCTTCAGGGGTCTCACATTATGTGATGCACAAGGAGAAAAGTCGTTGGATGAGTCATGGCTCTTCTTTACGATAGAGTTCTTGGAACCAGAGACCTCAAGCAGAGCCAATGTCTGTTTGATCTTTTCAGCAACACTACTTCCTTCTTTGGAAGAATTCACAGAGGGCCTCGCTCCCTTTGGGGTTGAAGAACCAAAATCAGGAGTTGGCACGGATGACACTTGCAGTGTTTGTTATCCCAGTATAGTAGCCTTGCTTCTTGTAACAGCACCGACACTTCCAAAAGTAACACCAAGGATTCCCTCCACTTCAGCAGAGAACTTGGAATCAACTGCCTTAGAGGAAATTGATTGAGAAATCTTCTTAGAAGCCATTTTAGTATTCCTTGGTTCTTGAAAAATTAAGATGAGAGGTAGAGATTGTCCCACTGAGCGTGCCAGAATTTGTAGGCGATAAAATTTGCATTGAGAAAACAATAATCAAGAATGAAAATATCACAACAATTTGTAGTATTTGATTTCAATAATGTGAGTGTTACAATCTCTACGAATCCTTTGATTCGCCTTTTCAAGTGTAAATTCAAGGGCTCTGAAGCTTGTTCTTGAATTTGAAATCTGTTCTTGAATTCGATCTTGAACTTTGATCTCGAATCTTGATTGATTTGTTTCTTGATTTTGAATCTTGAGTTCATGAGCTTATAAGCTTGTTCTTGAACTTGAAGGCTTGAATGTTTGATTTCTTGAATTTGTAGAGAAATTATGGCGTTTGATCCACGAGCTCTCTATAGCTTTTTGTTAGAATTCTTGATGTGAATTCTAAATTATGAAGACCCCTATATGTAGTTGTAGAATAGAGGAGTCATTATAGAATTAGATTTTTCCTGACCAATCAGATTTAAGTGACATGACATATTACAGTTTAATGAAATGGGCTTGTTATCTTGACACATGACATGATCCTATTGACTTCTTTATTTGACTTGGCATGCCATGTCATTTGACACGTGACATCAAGTGGGCCTCTTGGATGAAGGGATATGGGGCCCAAAGAAGTCGGTCATCTTTCGTAGTTCAAATAAATTAATTTGGGCTTTTAATTAAATTCATATTTTATTGGACTCGATTAATGAACCCAATTATATTAATCCACAATGAATATTGTGGATTAATATATTTTTGAATTTAATATAATTTTAATCATATTATAAAATTTATATTTTAATAAATTTTATGTGATTACACTAAGGATCATAAATTTATTAACAAAGGCTCTCAATTATATTATTTAATTAGTAAATGCATGAATTATCTGTATCATAATAAATTCTAAAATTATACTACTAAAAATTTGTATTTGCATAGCTCAATTTAATTTTGAATTTACCATTACACCTTCTTTTAACTCTCCATGTTAGAATTACATACACTAATCAATTAAATCAATTTTTTTGAAAATATTTAATTTACTGACTAAATCAATCCCTTATTATTTCTACTTATTATTTCACATGATGGATATAAGATTCACTTGTAGAGTTTTTATGTGAAAACTTATAAGCAATCATAAAGAAATGTCTTCTACTAGAGATCCGACACTATTCTATCAATTTATTAATATTTTCTTAATGCGATTTATCATTATTCAATCTATTAGAATTTTATCGACTCATTAAAAAAGTCTCATCTTTTAATAGATTATAAAAAAAACTCACATTACATAGATCATAATAATTATATCAAAATTAAGAGTGTTATAAGTACATGCAATGGACTAAAGAATTTATTTATCAATATTCAGAATATAAATAAATATATCTACTAGTCCATTCAATAAATACAAAATGTACTAGAACAAAAATTGAAATTTTGACCACTCCCATTGTAAGTTCAAATTATATCTAACCTTTTGCTACAACCATCAAAAAGTTTGTCGAACTTCATCTTTTGATTATGAACATTTAATTTATAACTTTTAAAAATCGACAATTTTAATCTCGCGTGTATGAACTAAATTACTCTATATACTAAACAGTCTATTTTATAAGTAATAGACACACATATGTACAAATGATCTATTAAAATAAAGACTTTATTATAATAACACAAATAGTCTTTACAATAGATTAAATAAAATATTATAACTCAATTACAAGGTTAATAGTACATCCCAAGAGAAAGGTCTGATCATAGCTTGCAAATGTCTGTCAACTTCATAATCAGTGACAAGTATGGTATACATATTCAAGCCTTCAAGGATGATCAATTGCACACTCATCCCTAAAAACTTGTATTAATTTAATATTTCCTTTTACACATCATATATCTTGAACACCCTTAGAAAAATTTCTATCTTCTTCAAAGAATCTTGTTGAGCACATGAACTTGTTCTAAGGTTTTGATGCTAACAAACCAAGTCAACGACCAGGTATATCATCAGGCTATTGTGCTGAAGCAAGTTGTGGAAAATAACCTATAAAGCTGCTGTGGTTGGTGAAAAGTATATCAAACATGTATTGAAGGACCACTGGTCCATGGGACGTATCAACAACAACATACCACTGGTCCATGGGACGTATCAACAACAGCATAAAAGATAGAATTCCAAGGTTATAACACAAGTTTTCCAAACATTTTAATATTGTAGATTCTCTAGTGGTAAAAATCTTCTCCTTGGCCTCTTGTGCAAGAATATATAGCAAACCCAGATGTGGGACCTGATAGACTAGGTCTATAATTCTCTTGTTTGTGTGTGTTGTATTGTGTTTCAAAGTGTAAGACCACTCCTCAACTATAAAGGTAAGTGATCAGTTTCTGTTCTAATTGTGGTGTATGCCTTGTAGACAACATTATAGACTAAAGGCGTGTGTTTTAGTCTAACTACTCAGGTGTTGCAGGTTAGATTAAAATAAGCTTTGTGGGTGTTCATTGCTTGTGCTAGTTGTACAAGTTATTGGCGTTGTAAGGGAAAGTAGAGAAATAACTTATGTGTTGTATTTCTTTACTTTACTCTTTAGGGAATTTGGTTGGTAAATCCTATGGTGACAAGTCATGATTGTTCCTCCCTTGAGCAAAGAGTTTTGTCACGTAAAAATTATTGTGTATTTACCTTCTGTTACTGCTTCTCTTCTGAGTTTTAGTTGTTGAACATTGAGGGATCTGATAAGCTATCAGGTTAGGAGTACGCTATGTTAACAAGTGCTATCAGAGCGAGGATCTCTATTGGGTTCACACCTTAAGATTTTTTGTGAAAATGGTTACTCCACTTTACTTGGACAAAGGACAATCATCTACTGGGCCACCAAGGTACACTAGCAAGTACTATGGGTGGTTGAAAGGTAAGATGCATGATTTCTTGATGGCTAAAGATAGTGAACTCTGGGACATTATTCTAGATGGACCTTATGTTCCAACGACTGAGGTAAAAGAAGGTGATACGACCAAATCAGTTCCAAAAACAAGACAATACTACACTAAAGCTGACAGGAAGAAAATAAAGAAAAATTACAAAGCTAAAAAGCTGATCGTGTGCGGTGTAGGAGCTGACAAGTACAATTGAATCTCAGCTTGTGAGTCTGCAAAGGAGATCTAGGATTACCTGAAAAATGGACACGAAGGAACTGAACAGGTAATAAAGTCCAAGGTGGATATGCTAACATCCCATATGAGGACTTTATCATGCATGAAGTAGAGACCATACAAGAAATGAAGACCAGGTTCTCAGCAATAACCAATGAGCTCAAGTGCCTGGGAGAACCCATCAGTCAAAGCAAGCAAGTTCGGAAGATTCTGAGAGTACTTCCCAAGTCATGAGAAAGCAAAGTTGATTCTATTAATGAGTAAAAGGACCTGAAAACTCTGAAGATGGATATTTTCATTGGCATACTTCGTACACATGAGCTGAATAAGAAATATGATACAGCTAAAAGAGAAGAGAAGAAAGACAAAACCTTGGCACTAAAGACTGTTCAGAGTGATAAGGAGATTGATGGTGTCGATATGACTTATCAAGATTCAAGAAGTTTGTTAGAAAAAGCCATGGCTTGACAAAACAGGGAAATGCATGAAGGTCATATGGGAGTACTGACTTATGTCATAGCTGTGGAAAACCTAACACTTCATCAGAGAGTGTCCTCATGGAAAGGGTGATCACAAAGAAGGACAGAGATTTGGGAAGGGTAGAAGGAAGGACTAGGTACTAGATAAATATTAGAAGAAGGCTGTTGTTGAAAAGATAATAATAAAGGCACTAGGAGTCTGGAGAAATTCTTCTGGTGGATCTGAAGAGGAAGAATAATGTGAAAACTCATTCATGCTTACAGTGAAAGATGATGATGAAGTCTATGATGTCCTATTTGCCTTTATGACTCAGTTTGATGATGAAGAAGATGGTGATAAAGACGATGATGAAGAGGTAACACTGCTAGACCTTAAAGATAACTTAGATCTTTATTCTACTAGAAAGTTGAAGAAATTAGCATATGTTCTTATTGATTCCATCTATGAATTAACCACTAAGAAGGACTTGTTAAGAAATAGTGTAGATCTATCAAAAGATGAAAAACCTGTGTTGACCACTCAAGTGTCTGACCTTGAGGTTAAGATTGTGACCCTTGAAACTGAAAAGGGGGAATTATTGAAACTAATAGAAGTTGAAATTCAATCTAATGCTAAGTTAAAGAGAAATATTAGTGAGAATGAATCTGTTTTGGAAGAAAAACTGAGGAGGCTGAGTTAAACTTGAACCTAGCCTTAGAGAGAAACTTAGTTATTGAAAAGGACCTAAAGAAAGTTAAGGATTACCGAAATAAATCTGTGAAGTGGACTGCTTCTTCTAAACTTCTGGAAGATATGTCCTATAGCTGGAGTTTTGAGAAAAAGATATTGGGGTATGTCAAAAAGATTGACCCACAATAACCCACACAACAAGTATAGTTATGTTGCTGAGAATCTTCTATGCTTACACCGCAGGAGAAATGGCCATCTGAAAGATAACTCTGAAGTTCTGAGGAGAACCTTGAGCAAATAGAAGTTTTCTCACTCAGATAAGAAAAAGGTGATAGAGGGACAGGTCCTAAGACTAAATCAAGGACCAGACCTTTGCCTCTCTAGACCAGAAAATTTGTAATTAGGTCCTTGTCTGCCTATTGGGAGCTCAGATTGAAATGGGTTCCCAAAAACTAACTTTTGATCACTTGTAGGAAAAGTCAGGAGGAAGCAGTCAGTGCTGGTACATGGAGAGTGGATACTCAAAGCACATTACTGGAAGGACTAAGAACTTCCTCACATTGAAGGAATTTTGGAGGAGGCAGTGTCTATTTTAGTGGTGGTCAAAAGGGCTATATCATAGGCATAGGAAAGATTGGAAAATTTTTGAGAAAGCTATTGAAGATGTGTACTATGTTGAAGGACTAAAGTACAATCTTATTAGTGTATCTCAAATCTATGAAAAAGGAAATGAAGTCAGATTCTTATCAGACAAGTGCACTGTTACAAATTTGTCAACAAAGGAGGTGGTGCTGGCAGTATTGAGATGTAGAAATATGTATGTAGTAGATCTAAGAACCACAAAGCAGGACAATCTGCCTTACTTAAAGGTTTAACATGACTCCTATGATCTGTGGCACAGAAGAGTTGGCCATATCAGTCCATCCTTGCTGAACAAACTTGTATCCAAAGACCTAGTTCGTGGATTGCCCAAGGTAAATTTCAAAAATTCCAAAGTATGTGCAACTTGTTCTTAAGGAAAGCAGACAAAAGAGTCATTCAAGTCCAAACATGAAATAAGTACCTCTAGACCCATTGAGTTTATTCATACTAATCTTTGTGGTCCTGTTAAAGTTCAAAGCAGAGCAGAAAAGAAGTACATCATGGTTGTGGTTGATGACTACTCAAGATACCCTTGGGTAAAATTCCTGAGATCCAAAGATGAAGCAGCAAAATTACTAATCAACCTCATCAAGCAAATTCAAAATTAGTTTGGAAGTAGAGTTGCATGGATCAGGTATGACCATGGTACTGAGTTTGAAAATTCAACACTGGATGGTTTTTGTGCAGAAAATGGAATGCATCACAATTTTTTTGCTCCAAGAACTCCTCAACAAAATGGAGTGGAGGAGAGGAAAAATAGAACTCTGGTGGAGATTGGAAGGACCATGTTGATTACCTCTGGACTACCTAAGAATTTTTAGGCTGAGGCTGTTAACACTGCTTGTTATGTGACCAACAGATGTCTGATAAGGTCTCTCAAGAATAAGACTCCCTATGAACTCTTGTTTGGAAGGAAGCCTAACATCAATCATCTGAGCGCCTCTGGTTGCAAGTGCTTTATAATTAAAAGAGCAAGGAAGAAGTTGGAAAATTTGACTCCAAAAGTGATGAGGGTGTGTTTGTCGGCTAATCTACTAGCAGCAAGGCTTATAGAGTATTCAACAAAAGTACTCTCTACATCGAGTAGAGTGTACATGTCATTTTTGATAAATATGGAGATATGGAGAGTATTAGTGATCTAGAAGATTTAGACAGGGATGGGCCACTTCAACTTCAGAATGATAGTCTGATAGATGACCCTTCAATGGATGATGCTTATCCAACTGGGAGAAGGTCAAATGATGGTGATGGAAATACTGAGTCCTTGGAGGAATAAGTAACTTCTACAAGAGAACCTGAGGAGGATGCGAGGGTACTGATCAAGTTGATAAAGCTGATGACACTCAACAAAATGCACCTGATAATTCTGATGTGTTGGGAAGTCATAGTCAGTCTTTTACAAGGACACACAGATCGAAACATCAGTCATCCCATCCAATGGATAATCTAGTCTCTCCTCTAGACTCTGGGATCTAAACCAGGTCCAACACTAGAAATTTAATGGCATATGATGCATTCATGTCCTCCATAGAACCTAAGAATGTTAAAGAAGCTCTTGAGGATGCAGATTGGGTAAACCCCATGCAGGTAGAACTACTCCACTTTGAAAGGAATAAGGTATGACACATGGTTTCAAGGCCCTCCAACATAACTGTGATAGGGACCAAGTGAGTGTTCAAAAATAAGCTGGATGAAAATGGCACTATCACTAGAAACAAATCCAGACTGGTCTTACATGGATTCAATCAAGAAGAAGGGATCAATTATGATGATACTTTTGTTCCTGTAGCCAGAATGAAAGCAATTAGGATCCTAATTGCTTTTGCTACCTATATGGCATTCAAATTATTCCAAATAGATGTCAAAGTGGCTTGCTAAATGGTTACCTTAAGGAGAAAGTCTATGTGAAATAACCACCAGGTTTTGAAAATATTGAACATCCAGACTATGTCATGAAACTAGATAAAGCCTTGTATAGGGTGAAACAGGCCCCAAGGGCATAGTATGAGAGATTGTTTGCATTCTTACTGAGTCATGGATACAAGCGAGGAAAAATTGACAACACTCTACTTCTAAAGACCAAGGGTATGAACTTACTGATTGTACAAGTGTATGTAGATGATATCATCTTTGGGAAAACTAGAAATTTTCTATGTAAAGAATTTGGGGACCTGATGAGAAGTGAATTTGAGATGAGCCTGATTGGTGAGCCTAGTTTCTTTCTGGGGCTGCAAATCAGACAAACCCCTGGTGTTACTTTTATAATTCAAGAAAAGTATATCAAGGACCTGCTCAAGACATATCAGTTGATGAATGAAAAACTAATTGACACTCCCATGGGGACAAGTACCAAACTGGATGTTGATGAAACTGATAACCTAGTGAATGCAACAATGTACAGAGGAATCATTTATTCATTGCTATACTTAACTGCTAGTAGACCAGACATAGTTTTCAATATGGGTATGTGTGCTAGATTTCAATCATGTCTAAAGGAATATCACTTGAAGGCTGCTAAGATAATCCTTAGATATCTCAAAAGATCTGAGTACTTGGCTTTATACTATCCTGTTGGTGATAGTTTTGACTTAGTTGAATATGCAGATATAGACTTTGCAGGGTACCTGGTTGAAAGAAAAAGCACATTTGGCATGACTCATTTTCTTAGATCATCACTGATCTCATGGGGACTAAGAAGCAGAATTTTGTGGCACTATCCACTGTAGAGGCTGAATATGTAGCTGCTGCTGCTTGTTGTTTACAATTATGGATCAAGCAACAACTGGAGGATTTTGGGGTGTTGACAGATACCATTCTCCTTTTGTGTGATAATATAAGTGCTTTGAACATGGCAAAAAATGTAGTTCATCATAAAAGAACAAAGCCCATTGATGTGAGACACCATTTTCTCAGGGACCAGGTGGAGAAAGGAAACATTAGTATGAAGTTCTGCAGTACTGAGGACTAAATTGCTGATATTTTTACAAAGCCACTATGCAAGGATCAGTTTGAGAGAAATAGGTTAAGGCTGGGAATGATTAAACGAAAGCATGAAGATTCAAAATGATTGTGCTATGTTTCCTATGTTCATGGCTAAAAAGGTTCAAACAAGTATCTGAGAAATTACTCACAATCAATTAAATACCATTTTGTACTTGTAGGTAAACAAATTAACAATTTCATAGGATTGGAAGAAAAGAATTGGAGCAGAATCATACAGGGACAAACTCACTACAAGGTTCGTATTCTGATCATAATCTCTTGCTTCATTAATGTTGATGCTCAGGACCTGTCATGCCTATTTAACTTTTCCCTGAATCGACTTCACTTCGTCCCATCCTCGAAGAGTCACAACCAATTAGGGACTGGACGCTTCTTTTTCCTCTCTTTTTAAATGATTAAACATCCACTCTTTTTGTTCCTCATTTGATCAATAGTCTCTAGTTCTTCCTTTCTTTCATCTTCTTGTTCTTTCATCTTTATAGTGCAATATCGATGAATCACCACATATAGAAGCCATGATAACAACCTATCATAAATGAGTGTTGAGTAGGACACCAGTTCCTCACCTAACATCAACACTCCTCCCCTAATCCCTATTCACGTGCCTGCAAAACCCAATGATCTATATCTTCTCATTCACAAACCCTTCCCTTCTTCACCAACTATTCTTCCACCCTCTGTGTCTACACCATCAGAGTCTGACCCCCCAGTGTCTTACCCAACAAAAACCCTAAAGAACCATCTCTAAATACAACAAATGATCAAGGGAACATATCTCCACTAGGGCACACCTCTTTCTCACTGTCCGAGAAACATTATGAGTGAGATATCATAGAGGATAAGGAGACTGATTCAAACATTCTTGCTGAGAGACCTAAATGGGTTGCAAGAAATCTATTAGATCTAAAGGATAATGATCAAAGTTTCAGGGAGGAACCTACCTCTCATGATTTTACTTTGGCTTTGGGTAAGCCTATTTATGATCATACACCAGTGAGTGAAGTTCGACCAGTCAACATTGCTCAAGCAGAGGAAACACTACTAGATGAGGAGGAGGAGGAGGGCAATAGACTACTATCCTAGAGAGTGAGGAGGCCTGTTATCCCTTCTGCACCTACCCCTATAAGGGACCAGCTCAAACCAGATAAAGGCAAAGTAAAGGTTACTGAAAGAAAAAGTAGTACTGTTGTTAGGAGTTACACAACCAGGGAAACTGAGAGAAAGTTATTAGGAGATGCCATGAAGTCCAATAGACAAAAATATATCTCCAAGAAAAGACAAAGAAAAATCACTGTTATTGAACCTGACATACCTGAGGACCAGGTTGTCGGAGTAGGTAAAGAAGAAGACATCAATTGGATAGATTTTGAGGAAGTAAAAGGTGAGGTGAGTCAGGGTCTAACTGAGGTTGGAGAGTCCAAGAGCCAGAAGAAGGCTATCACAAAAGGGAAAGGGAGTGAACCTATTTCCATTAGGGGACCAGGTTCACCAGTGAAAAAGAGAAAATAATAGAAAAAGTTATCACCAAGGACCAGAGGATAAGTCTGCTTTAGGAGCAAAAGGTGTTAAAATGGGAGAGTGTTTGAACTTGTGGCTCAGAATAGCCCAAGTATGCATGAAGTAGTGGATGCCGTCGAGGTTCAAGGTTAGGGCCACCTGTTTGAATGCCCTGCTCCCTTCCTACATAAATGGGAGGTGAAGGAGTTTTACCTTAACTTTGAAATACAAGCTGATGGTGGTTTTATTATCGGGATTGGAGATTTTTCTTTCAGGGTAGATAAAGGTTTGCTAGGGGAGATTTTACAGGTGAAGACTGAGGGGATCAGGATTGCAACTGATAAATCCCTTTCAAGAGACTTTTTAGAAGAATCTGGCAAAATTAGGAACTTGACTTCCTTAGCTATCGCTAAAAGGTTTCTAAAGGGTCAATATCAACTTTAGTTTGAGTTTGTAAACAAAGTCCTACTTCCCCAGACTGAGAAGAGAACTATTGCAACCATTGTTGATCTATACTTGATCGAGACGTTGAGTAATTTGGTTGAGATAAATCTACCAGTGACCATGATAGAGCATATGACTAAGGAACACAATATGGCAGAAGGAAAGCATGGACTTGCATATGGCTATCTACTCAATCAAGTCTTTGAGTGTTATGAAATAGAACTGAGTAGAGTTGTCATGAGGACCATCAAGCAGTCATTATCCTTCACTACTCTATCTGAGTGTTAGCTTGGTTGAACTAAAGGCTAGAACTAAAAAATCTCCTATGTCTGAGTAAGTAAATCAAAACGAGGCCTTAAAAGCTCAGGTGAATGCAGCATTGGCGACAAAGGATACTGATTTAGTTATGGTGTATGCTGAATTGGTCAATGGACCTAGAAGAGGACCTGATTCTGCTGAGGTGAGCGAGCTAAGGGAAGTGAATGCCCAGTTGACCAAAGGGGTGAAGTCCCTCACCTAGCAAATTTGGGAGGCTCACAGAGATCATAGTGCGAGCATGGCCAAGTTGATCCAATCTTTTGCCCGAAAATACTCTAGTTCCTGGATTCCCTTGCCCACATCTATTTCCCCTTGTTCTTAGTATCTCTAGTCCTAGTCTTCCTTATCTGAAGTTTGTTGTTGAAAGTTTTTGTTGGTTTATGTTTGAATGATCTTGGCTTGGTCCTGAGCAGTTAATGTTTTTGAATGGATAGTTATGAATGGAATACAATAGTGGTACTTAAGTTTTCTCTTTGTATATATCCAATCTAATCCATGTTCTCTCTTTTCTATGTTTTTGCTTTAATTATGCTTCATCAAGTACATGGTATTTTTTTATTATGATCTCATCTCAGTTTACTATTTTCCTATTAATGATTCCAAAAGGGGGAAGATATGTGATCATATATTCAGGGGGAATACTGGGGGCTTATATTAAGGGGGAACAAATCACGTGGTGATATATTTTTTCATCATCAAAAAGGGGGAAATTGTTGAGCACATGAACTTGTTCTAAGTTTTTTTGATGATAAAAAACTAAGCCAAGGACCAGGTAGATCATCAAGCTATTGTACTGAAGCAAGTTGTGGAAAACAACTTGTAAAGCTGCTGTGGTTGGTGAAAAGTATATCAAACTTGTACTGAAGGACCACTGGTCCATGGGACGTATCAACAGTAGCATAAAAGATAGAAGTCCTAGGTTATAACACAATTTTTTCAAGCATTTTAAGATTGAATATTGTCTAGTGGTAAAAAGCTTCTCCTTGGCTTCTTGTGCAAGAATATACAGCAAACCCAGACATGGGACCTGATAGACTAGGTCTATCGTTTTCTTGTTTGTGTGTGTTGTATTGTGTTTCAAAGTGTAAGATCACTCCTCAACTATAAAGGTAAGTGATCAGTTTCTGTTCTAATTGATTCAAGTGTGGTGTATACCTTGTAGAAAACATTGTAGTCTAAAGGCGTGTTTGTGTTTTAGTCTAACTACTCAGGTGTTGTAGGTTAGATTAGAATAGACTTTGTGGGTGATTATTGCTTGTGCTAGTTGTACAAGTTGTCGGTGTTGTAAGGGAAAGTAGAGAAATAACGTATGTGTTGTATTTCTTTACTTTGCTCTTTAGTGGTTTGGTTGGTAAATCTTGTAATGACAGATCGTGGTTGCTCCTCCCTTTAGCAAGGAGTTTTTTGACATAAAAATCATTGTGTATTTGCCTTCTGTTATTGCTTCTCTTCTAAGTTTTAGTTATTGAACGTTGAGGGACCTGATACGCTATCAGGCTAGGAGTGCACAAATCTTCATGTAGGTGTATTGCATCCTACAATTTGAACTAAGGATGGGGTTTGGGCGTAGCTCACCTTTCAAGAGGATGACCTTTTCTAGGAGTATTGTTTTGATTTTTTGAAGTTCACTAATTTTCTCGGTTATAAAGAAGTCAACTTCTTCCTTGTTTTTTGCTATGATTAGAAACGAAGAAACCATGTCGAACAATTGATGGTAGGGGTGGAAATTAGGTGAATTGGATTAAATATGAACGGGTTATAATGAGTCAAGACAACAAATGGGTCAAGACCCAATTCAACCAAAATTTGCTTGACTCAAAATGTATTCGGTCAAAATGAGTTGAGTAATGTGTTATAGAGCGGGTCAAAATCCAACTTTTTACTAAGTTTTACTTATTTTATTTATTTTATTTTCAATATTTTAGGACTTAATTAAATTATATTTTTTTTATTTTGACTATATAAAACATATCAATTAAAAAAATATATTTTAAAAATATTTTGACAAGATTTCTCTGAGTCAATTTGGGTTAAATATCAATCCAATTTTAAATGGGTTGGGTTAAGATAGATTGAGCTAATAAATGAATGAGTTATTCAAATATTGGGTGGGTTGAACGGGTTGGGTTTAATTTTGCCACCCTACATGATGGATATCTTTTTGTTCATCAGACAAACTTTCCATTGGAAACTTATGAATAAATTCTTCCACTCTTAAAATGTGTTTCATAAGCAGTACATGAGCTATTCGTTTAATAATAGTTGAAGCTTTCGTTACTGAATATATGTGAAAATTTTGCATGTTGGGAGCTAATAAAATGTGCAGGGTATGCCCCAAGTATATCAGCAAAAAGAGAATGAGTTGCCTTGCATTTGATGTGTTTCATGCTCTGAGGAAAAGCAAGTGAGGTTTCTCGTCAGCAAGTTTAAGATTTTCCGCTTCAATCACCTGGTAAACGAGGGAAGTTTCATTATGAGAAAATTAGTGTGACTTGAGTTACAACAGTAATTTATTTTTCGTGTTTTTGATTACCTCAAAGCCAGCCTTTCGATATAGCTTTTGTGCAGGTCCATTGTTTCTATGCACATGTACAAACACCTTTTCTACACCTATCACACAAACAGCACATTTACAACGTAACTGCCCTTTTAGTCTTTTGATACAACAATAACATACCTAGTGGAATCCCATAAGCGGGGTCTGAACAGGGTGAAATGTACGCAGACCTTACACTACCTCACAGAGGTAGAGAGACTGTTTCCTGAGCCTTTTAGTCTTTTGATGGTGCATCATAATTGCTTACCATTTGCTTTGGCCAATCTAATAGCAAAATCCAACATGTTTATTGCAACACCCTGCCTGCGAGAAGATTTGGCGACACATAAATTTGCAATATAACCATATCTGTTGGAGGATCTTCTCTCAATGTTGCTCAAAATTGGAGCATTCACCCTTCCCTGTGGAATGGAAAACATGTCAAATCTTTGTGGGAAATGTTAATCCTATCTTTTTACTTATCAGAATGTACCCCGGGAAAAGCCTCTCTGTGTGACAAGTGCCCGATGGTCAAATCTAGTGTGCCAACTACTCTCTTAAGGACTGTATGTCTGATATTTTTATCTTCTGCCCACACCTGTTGATGTAAACAGATGTTTGAAGCTTGTCTCATAAGCATTGAGGAAAATAATATGCAGTGAAGACGATGATGGTTAACGTTTCTTTACAGATTTATACCGCAACAATGCAGGTGCTTCTCTGCCCAATTTGTGCTTTGCATCTCCTTTTCAAATCATTATATTCCTGCATAGTGGAAGTAGGAGATTTATGCATTGCATGTACGGTTTTCATGGAACAATAGTAAAATAACGGGTTGGTTACCTGCTCTGCATATTTCCTTTTATAGTTGTTGATGTATCTGCGCTATCAACAAAAGTCGACTTTAGTCACTCATCCACGTGCTGTTTCACATCAATGAGTAAACTGTAAAAACTACTACTCCTTTGCTTGATTTTATTGGAATGTAGGTACATATCAATGTTTCTGCTGCAACTAATTTTTTAAATCAGTCCTCTATCCGCCTATATCCAACCCGACCCAATGTAAAGCATGTTGGTTGAGAGCATAATAAAACCATTGCAGAGTAAAAATAGTTATAACATGATGGATCCTACTAAAACAGGATATAAAGAATTCATATAGTCAATCCAACTAGTTTAGTGGTGAGGCCAGTTGATTGATTCGTTCATGAATTATCAGTTTTCGCGAGATAGGTGCATTGCAAAATGATCAACATATATGTATACTTTTCATGTCTTGAGTAACTCAAGTAATTTGCATATATGAGAAACTTGAATAATCAAACAGGGTACATACCGATCATTTTGGCGGTCTTCCCAGTGAGATTCAGCTCGCAGCCAGGCTGCTGTCTGTAAATTATTGACGCTGAACATACATTTACTTAAGATTACACCTATTCGATGTAAAATTATGAAGAAGGATACTAACCCAATATTCTTCATCAAGAACGGCTTCGCGTGCCATGAACTGACCAAACTCAAGTCTGTTTTCCTGATCCAACACTTGTAGATTGGATGTGTATGTTGTTTGAGAGTCAAATTGTGGAATCGGATATCGCTGAAATTCTCTACGTACTTCTATCTGCCCCATGTTTGAGGAATTGGAATTCAGTGACCTGCATTGAAATTACAAGATATTGATCTTTACTAATTACTTATACACTCATTGCTATGCAGTTAACAGATTGGACTTACTGACATTATCCAGGAAGCAGATACTCTCTGATGCCTGCAGAAAGTTGCCATTTTAAAGAAAGAATTTGTGAGGTAACCACTACTCTGCAAAACCGTTGTTGACATTCTATTCTTTGTGGCCAACAAAATGAGAAAGTTAGGAGCTTTCTTGATTCTTGACCACCAAATTGTTTCAAAACAGAGAGGCCAGGGTATATACAGCACAACTCTTCAATGTAATCACAATTTTTCTCAAGTGCCTAAATCTTTTAAGGTCTAATCATGTGATGACTTTTGAGTGTCCTTTAATTCGTTATTTGGTAGTAAAAGTTCAGATAATTTATATCAGAATTACTACCTTCATCTTATTTTATGTGATATCTTTTGACTTGACATGACATTTTAAGAAAAAAATTGTTAGATATTTGTGATCTAAATTCATTCTTATAGATATTTATGTGATTTAGAATCATTTTATTAAGCGTAAAAAGAGAAATTTCAAAGTTAAATTGTTCTTAGTAAGTGACACTCTTTTTAAAAACCAATGATTATTTTAAAACCACAGAATCCGCCTTTGATTCTTTATCAGTTGATTGCTACTAAATTTTGGCTTATCCTATCCAAATTTGAGTTGTGGAGCACACGGGTTTGGAAAAGGAAACCATTAGCGGCTCTAATAATTAGTTGAGGGTTTGCATATCGTTGTCATCTCTGTGTGGATGTATAGCAGCCAGCCAATTGCTTCCTTGTCCTCCTTACATTAGATTTTAATATTTAAATACTGAACAAAATTGGGCTACTGAGTTGTCTATTTATTGACAAATTATTTTTTAAAAAACATAAGGGTAGGGGAGAGTGATTATAATGTGGGGAATCAAACCCTCGTCAATAAGGTGGAGTCAGGATAGTAAAGCAACTGAACTGCTAATATTCGTCCTTATTTATTGACAGATTATGTGTACACAAGAATTATTTTTCCGGAAATGGGTCAAAAATATTTTTCAATCTTTATTTATTAGCTAACATTACTGCAATACTCCACAAATTGGAGAGTCGGAATAAGGGGGAAATTTTTTAAAATAGTACTGGAACAGGGTCTACAAGATCCATTCATGGTTCGCAAATGCTTCTACCTTCGTAGATGAGTGTCGTAAATGAGACCTAGAAATCTAAAAAAATTGAAAAAAGTCAAGGTTTACAAAATGATTTTAGTAACAATAAAAGGAAGTATGGTTCGTGGAATGGTGTTGTAGACCAGGTCCTAGATATTTTGGGACATAACAAGCCTCAATAATTTTTGTGAGAGCCAACAGGACGAATCATGAATTTATTTCAGGGTCGTAAAGGTGTTCGTGGAAACTAAATCCCAAAAATTGAACATTCTTGGTTTATAGACATATCAACGGGCATAAAGGTAACTACATCATGTAACTACGTGTTATGGATTGGCCTGTAGAAGTAGAGTATAAGGACCCGGATCTCGTGAGACCTTATTGATACTTAAAATCAAGTTTCCGGAGGTTTGTGACCCATGGGGTGCTTGTGTATGGCATAAGAATGGATTTTAGACTTGGTGGACCTCAAGGCACCTCCCACGAGTGGTCCTCACTGCTGGTGTGGAAGGGGCCCTTGGTAGATGCCCCAGCCTTCAAGTCAAGAAATTGGCTAAAACAGCCACTAAGAGACCCTGTACAGGTCGTGCAACCCACCACGAGCTGTGGTGGGTTCTGGTGCAACCTACCATGAGCCGCGGTGGGGTCTCGTGAAACCTACCATAAGCCGTGGTGGGGTGTTTCGTGATCCCTCATCCTAAAATGTGATTCTAAATATAAAATTATCATCTCAATACTTGGCCATATGTATGGACCGTTTTAAGATCAGTGCATCTTTGAATGAACCGTGAAGCCTTTAGTGGAAACGTCCTTAGTTTGAGATTTTTTCTAATGTCTGAAGACCCTTACCATGGACCCTTATACGGTCCGTGGTGTGTTGTACGAGCCTCTTAGGCACATTTCAGTACTCACTTCATTAATGATTTTTTTTGTAATTTTGTCATTTTTTAGGATAGTTTGTGACTTTCTAACCTAGCTTGAACCCCTGAAAACACCTATAGTCGTTCATTCTTATTCAAATTCATTCATTACGCTTAGAACTTTAAAAATTTCTCTCTTCTAAGAGCTCCTTGCAAGTGTGACATTGAAGATTCAACTTGGAAATTCAAGAAGGACCTTCTTCTCAAATCAATTTCTTCTTACTTCTTCTAGTTATCTAAGGTATGTGGGATTGATTTATGATCTCTTTCAATCATGAAGACCCCAAGGATTTTTTACTTCTTAAGTTATGAATTTTAAGCTTACCTTGAATATGAGTTCTTTTAAATTAGAGTTAATTTCAAATTGAAATATGGGTTGTATTTAATTGATATTTTTAAAGTGATTTAAGCCTATCATGTTGAATTAGAATGAAGGTTTGAATATACATGTCCCCTTAAATGTTGAAACCAGACATGGATGATTTTAGGCATGCTTTAATTATGGATTTCTTCATGGACTTACTTTGATTTTATCTTATAATATTTTTTTAAAAATGAATCTGTATTGTCCATATTATTCTCTCATCATTCATGACATATGCATGCATGAACATTGATTTTCATGAAGTTTATGAAGTGGATTAAGACCCAATTATGTTTATGACTATGTTTTCAAGAGAAGTATGAGTACAACAAGAATATGATCACATAATGTCTATAATATGGACCCTTGAGCAATTATGGGCGTTTACACTAACATGTACAAGTATAAATGAGCTATTTCTATGCACGAAAGTATGACATAAAGTATGATTTGGCTCTTTAGCCCAAGTGTGCATGATTATGAAGTATGTTTGGCTTTTCAGCCTAAGTATGCATAAAAATGATTTGAAAGGATTTATGCCTCTTTCAAAAATATGTATATGTATATGTATTCTCGTGGGATGATGACTTAGCACTGAGTAGACTTGTGTGAGGGGGATATCACCAAGGTCCTTTATATAAATCCTCAAGTCCCATAACTATATGCTGAACATAGGTTCATGTGTATGCCCCTTTATGGATGATTATGTTATGGATGAAAAATTCTTACTAAAATAGGGATGCCTATAAGGTAAGGTTTCTCTCCAAAATGGGAGGCCCGTAAGGAGAAGTATGGTCTACTTTTGACAACTAGATCACCTTTTCTTTCGATGTAGGGTGAACATTGGAATTCTCTGTAATACCTCACATGGTCTAGATGTCGATTGAGGTCACATCCCCGTATGTTAAAGTATTATGGCATTTCATGCATCATGGATTTTATGGCATATTGATATCATATTCTTTCTTATATACTTCTTTTTATATATGTGTCCTTGTCATCTAACACTGGTTGCAGGTTAATGAGTTCATAAGCATTTGCCTGCCTGCATACTTAGTACATTCAAACATACTAACGCACACTTTTTGCCTATATGATTTAACCATGTAGAGATCGGAGACTATATTCATCTACCTCTTGATGGTTAGCTTGGATTGTGAGAGTTGCTTGTGGTGAGTCCGATCATCCAAGGACAATCCACCTTCTATCTACCTCTTATATTATGATGCTTTATGTTTTTACTTTGAGAGTGAGTCCAGGACATGTATTGGCCCCCATTTTAATCTGAGACTTAGAGGTATTGTTGGATATAACATAAACTCTGTGTATGGGCTTGTGCTGTGTTATGCTACTTGTTTATGGAGACTAAGATTGTGGATATCTCTTTGATGTTGATGATATGTTTATGATGAGATGTGGAAATGTGGGAAGTCCTAAGCCCCTTCTATCCCCAGAGCATGAGTCATACTTACCCGCTCCTTAGTTCTTATATTCTATGTGTTATGTGAATCCATGCAAAGTCCTATTGCTATGACATCCCCATAGCATGAGTCATACTTTCTTGTCCCTTAAAACTATATATTTATTGTCTAATTATGTGCTTCCGAACCCATTATGTGTATGTGGATGCTATGAGGCTTGTTTGGCGACTCCCGGATTTCTATTTGCCATATAACTTCTAGGCCCTAGGCCTGACTCATGACAAGCTTGGTATTAGAGCACTAAGGTCTTAAAATGATTCTTGGAGTCCAACATGCCGCGTCGAGTAGAGTCTTATTCATGGATGTGAAGTGCACAATATCTTTGAGTGGGAGGCTATGATGGAGTGTTAGGAATCATCTCACTTCTTCCTAGTGTTGTGCCTTGGACCATGTCTTAAGATTTCGTAACTTTGATGATATCCTTGATGCCTTACTGAAAAGATGCCTCCAACAAGATCCCTCTACCAAGGTAGGCCCTCATCAATGAGGACCAATTCCCTCAAGATCTTATGGGAGAGCTGATTACTCAGGATGAATTCCAGAATGCCTTTGCCATGCTTGCCCAAGTGGTGACCAACTAGTTAGGAAGGACCATCCTCCTCCTTATGTCTCCACTTTGGCTGCTAGAGTAAGAGATTTTACCTGGATGAATCCTCCAGAGTTTTGTGGGTCAAAAGTCGATGAGGATGCCTAAGACTTAATTGATGAGCTCTCTAAGGTGTTGACTCTTATTGGAGTGACTTCAGAAGAGAAAGTTGAACTAGCTGCCTATCAGTTGAAGTATGTGGCTCAAGTGTGGTACAACTAATAGTTTATGGAGAGGGTTGGTTGGGAAGAGTTTAAGTTTGCCTTTTTGGACTGTTTCTTTCCTCTTGAGCTTAGGAAGGCCAAAAAGATAGAATTTATCAACCTAAAGTAGGGTGGTTTGAGTGTGAGAGAATATGCCCTTAAATTTACAAAGCTCTCAAAGTATGCTCCTATGCTAGTGGTTTACCCCGTGCAAGAATGCATAAGTTTATTTCTGGGATCTCTGATTTGGTTATGAAAGAATGTCGTATGGATATGCTTATTTGGGATATGGACATTTCTAGGCTTATGTCTTATGTTGAATAGATTGAAGGGGGAAAACTCAAGAATAAGAAGGTGAATGATTCCAAGAGGGCCCATTATGATGGTGGGTTCTCCAATTCTAAGGGTGATGGTGGATATGGTCACTTCCATCAGGCCCAAGGTTCAAATTTAAAGGTTGAAATGCTAGAGTGCCTCCTCCCAAGGCACAGGTTAGAGGTTGGCCAATGCCCCTTAGTGTAAGACATGGTGGAAGAATGACTCGGCATGCTTGAGAAGTTTAGGTGCTTGCTTTGGGTGTGGTGATATGGGTCACAAGATTGCTAATTGTCCTAAAGTTAGAAGGATCAGGTTCAAGTGACCCAAAGTGATCAAGGCCAGAAAAGGGCATCATAAGGTGGCGCACCCAGAAATAACAAGTTCTATGCTTTGCATGCTCGATAGAAAATAAAGGAGCCTCCAGATGTAGTGACCAGTACATTAAAAGTCTTTGATTTTGATGCTTGCATTTTGCTTGACATGGGTGCAAATTTATCTTTTATGACTTTTATTTTGGCTATTAAGTTTGGTTTCAGCCCTAAAATCCTAAGGGTACCCTTCTCAGTCTATACTCTCGTGGGTAATTCCATTATTGCCAAAAGAATCTATCGAGGTTGTCATGTCTCTATATTGCATAAAGCCCTTCTGTGAGATCTTTGGAACTTAAAATGTTTAATTTTGATATTATTCTCAGGATGGATTGGTTGCATGGTTTTTATGCCTCCATTGATTGTAGAATCCTCAAGGTCAAGTATTAGTTACCTAATGAGTCTATTTGTGAGTGGGAGGGTAATGACTCTGCTTTTAAAGGTTGGTTTATTTCTTATCTCAAAGCCCAAAATTGATTTCTAAGGAGTGTATCTATCATATTGTGAGGGTTAGAGATGAGGAGTCTGAGGCACCTATTTTTGAGTTGATTTTGGTGGTTAATGAGTTCCCGAGTGTTTTTCTGAAAGATTTGCTTAGTATTTCTTCCGAAAGGAAAGTAGACTTTGGCATAGATCTCCTTCCGGATACTCAACCTATTTTCATTCCTCCTTATCATATGGAACAGGCCGAATTAAAGGATTTGAAGGACTATTAAAAGACTTATGGAGTAAGGCTTTATTAGGCAAAGTATATCACCCTAGAGTGCTCCTGTGTTATTCGCGAGAAAGAAAGACGGGTCACTTCGGTTGTGCATTGACTATAGGTAATTGAATAAAGTGACCATCAAGAATAAATATTTGTTTTCCAAGGATCAATGACTTATTTGATAACTTTAAAGAGTTACCCATTTCTTGAATATTGACCTCTGATCCGATTACCATCAGTTGAGGGTGAAAGAGTGTGATATTAACAAAAAACTACATTTTGAACTAGGTATGGATATTTTGAATTTGTGGTGATGTAGTTTGGTCTGAATAATGCTTTAGCTGTGTTTATGGATCTTATGAATCAAGTATTCAAGCCATTTCTTAATAGTTTTGTGGTTGTATTTGTGGATGATATTCTAATTTATTCCTGAAATGAGTGGGAGCACATGGATCACTTAAGGTTGGTCCTTCAAACTTTTAGGGAAAAGCAATTGTTTGCCAAGTTTAATAAATGCGAGTTTTGGTTGGGTGAAGTAACTTTTCATGGTCAAGTGGTATTCTGATGGCATTAAGGTTGACCTAAAGAAAACTGAGGTCGTGAAGAATTGTCCTAGACCATTGACTCCTTATATTCGGAGCTTTTTTAGATTGGCTGGTTATTATAGGAACTTTGTTGAAGGTTTCTCATCCGTTATATCTCCATTGACTAAGTTAACTCAAAAGGAGGCCATGTTTATATGGTCGCATAAGTATGAGAAGAGTTTTCAGACTTTGAAGGATCGGCTTACATCAGGTCCTGTTTTGACTTTACCAGATGGCTTAGATAAGTTTGTGGTATATTATGATGCCTCTCGAATTGGGTTGTGTTGAGTCCACATACAGCATGGTAAGGTTATATCTTATGCACCAAGAAAACTGAAGGTACACGAATAAAATTATTCGAATCATGATCTTGAGTTGGCCGTTGTGGTATTTGCTTTGAAAATTTAGAGACACTATTTATATATTGTTCATGTTGATGTGTTCACCGATCACAAGAGTTTGCAATATATGTGCATCTGAAAAGAGCTTAACTTGAGGCAAAGAAGATGGTTGGAACTTCTTAAAGATAATGATATGAGTGTTCAATATCATCCCGATAGGGGGAATGTTGTAGATAATACTCTTAGTAGGCTATCCATGGGTAATGTGGCCTATGTTGATCAAGGAAAGAAAGAATTGGTAAAAGATGTTCATCGTTTGGCTAGATCAGGTGTTAGACTAGCCGACTCTAATGATTATGGTATTCATGTTTAGAATGGGGTTGAGTCTTCTGTGGTTGTTGATGTCAAGGCAAAACAAGACTTAGACCCGTCCTTGGTTGAGTTAAAGAAGTTGGTTGCAGAAAGAAGATAGAGGTTTTCTCCTAAGGGGGAGATGGTGTGCTTTGGCATCAAGATCGGTTGTGTATTCCAGATGTTGATGGTCTTAAAGAGGTGATCATGGGTGAAGCCCACAACTCTCATTATTCTATTCAATCGGGATCCACCAAAGTGTATCGGGATTTGAGAGAAGAGTATTGATGGCATTGGTATGAAGAAACACATAGCTAAGTTTGTATCTGATTATCCTAATTGTCAACAAGTGAAGGTAGAACATCAAAGTCCCAGTGGTTTAGCTCAAGATATTGAGATTCATACTTGGAACTGAGAAGATGTGAATATGGAGTTTGTCGTTGGTTTGCCCCGTACTTGGAAGCAATTTGATTTTATTTGGGTTATCGTGGATAGGATGACTAAATTGGCTCATTTCCTACTAATCAAGAATACTTTCAATGTTGAAGATTATGCAAGGTTGTATATTCAAGAGTTGGTTAGATTGCATAGTGTGCCTATATCTATCATATCGAATCGTGGCACCCAGTTTACTTCTCACTTTTGAAAATCATTTCAAAAAAGGATTGGAACTAAAGTGAAGTTAACTACCCCTTTCCATCCTCAAATCGATGGGAAAATCAAAAAGAAAATTCAAACTTTGGAAGATATGTTCAGGGCTTGTGTGTTGGAATTCAAGGATAATTAGGATGATTATCTACCAATTATAGAGTTTGCTACAATAATAGTCTTCATGTTAGCATTGGTATGGCATCGTTTGAGGCTTTGTATGAGAGAAGGTGTAGATTCCCAATTGGGTGGTTTCAGTTAGGTGAGATGGCATTGTTTGGCCCAGATTTGGTGATGAAGGCCATGGAAAAGGTGAAGTTGATTCGAAAAAGGTTGAAGACAGCTCAAAGTCACCAAAAGTTATATTCGGATGTTAGAACGAGAGATCTTGAGTTCCATATCAGTGATCGAGTGCATGTGAAAGTTTCTCCTATGAATGGTGTAATGCGTTTCGATAAAAAAAGGCAAGTGAAGTCCACGGTATGTAGGCCCTTATAAGATAGTTGAGGGGATTAGCAAGGTGGCCCTATAGATTGGATTTGCCATTGGAGATGAGTTCTATTCACCTAGTTTTCCATGTTGTTGAATTGGCGTTTCTAGTTCAGTTATTCCCTTGGAAGGTGTTGAGGTCGAAGAGAACTTGTCCTATGAAGAGGTTCTAGTTTAAATTTTAGATAGGCAAGTAAAGTGGCCTTGCAACAAGGATATGACTTCGGTTAAAGTGCTTTGGAGGAATCAATATATGGAGAGTGCTATATGGGAGGCGGAGATAGGCATGATGAGATGATATCCCTGTATTTTCCAATCTACTCAAGCCTAAGGTATTAAGTTCTTCCTATTCGAAATAGTCCTGATTCTTTCACTCTTATGTTTTATGACATGACATGCTTACCTGTGCACGAAAATGATTTAAAGGATGTTTGACATGAGTTTTTAATGATTTCATGATTTTTAAGAAATGGGTTATGCATTGTGTTCCCATGTTGAAATGTTTCATGTTCAATTCAAGCCTTTCAAGCCAGTCAATTTCTCATTCGAGGACAAATGTTCCCATGGGGGAGAAGATGTAAGGACCTAAATCTCGTGAGACTTTATTGATGCTTAAAATCAAGTTTTCAGAGGTTTGTGACCCACTTGGTGCTTGTGTATGCCTTTGTGTGGCTTAAGAAAGGATTTTAAGCTCGATGGCCCTCCAAGGCACCTCCCATGAGCTGTGATCCTCACCAATGGCCGTGGAAGGGGCCCTTGGTAGGTGCCTTAGCCTTCAAGCTAAGAAATTGTTTAAGGCAACCACCAAGAGCCCCTATATGGGTTGTGCAACCCACTACGAGCCATGGTGGGGTCTCGTGCAACCTATGATGACCACAAATAAATATGTCTTCTCTAACAATTAGACGTAATATGATGAGATACAGTAAAACAAAAAATTCAATTGAGAACCTAAGCTTAATAATATGCGATATTTGACCTCATGTTTTAATTTACTTTCCAACAGAAAGGCTATACATTGGAAACCAAACTAATACATGATTTACAAGTATCGATTTAGTATCAACTAATGTTAGATAATTAATAATTAATATTTATTAAGGGATAAAGTAGTAAATTATTAGTTTTAATGGGTTATCGGTTTACCAAATAAACCAATACTAAAAATTGAAACCGAACTGATAACCCGATAATTTTTTCTTGTAAAACCCGTTAACTCGATAACAATAAACCAATAACATTTTTTTTCAGTTTGATTTATTAGTCGCTTTGATTTTTGCACACCCCTATTTGAAATGTGAAAGAAACAAAATGGGACAACTCTGATTCTGATTGTATGTTAGTGGCTGCTTCCACTGTTCTTGTTCATTGAAGAACACCTAATAACACAAAACAATGTTATTTTAACAGCAGGCCTTCCTTCCATGTTCTATTCAAGTTATGGAGATGCATTATATGGAAGCATAAGACAGAAGCTTTACATAGAGAGCATCTGCACTGGCATAATCTGATAACAATGAACAATAGAGAGAAAAATTGAAGACGCATTATGTTACGTAGTCTCAAGAACGATAATGTATCTGATACGAGTTTGTGTAATTTTTCATATGGGTACTTTCAGTTAACATTTAGTGCATGATGAAGAATCCTCAGAAAGTATCTGCGTCCATGTCACGCCAGTTCGATACAGGCAACATCCATGTAACATATAAAACGCATAATGCAAGAACCATTCATGCTCCTATCTCTGATTTTTGAATATCTAGATGTCTTAATTTTATACTGTTACAGAAAATCCTTTTGGCAAACAAACGAACGAACTGTAGACAGCATTCATCTCAGGGAACAGAAAGTGCCCACATTCTTTTGTAACAGGTCCTTTTTTAGACTCTAGCAGGTAGAGCTCGTGCGTTGATCATTACTTGGAGAACTAAAACAGCTTTCCGTACCTTTTTTTTCTTCTCCCTACCATAAATTTGAACCTCATAGTTGTCTAACCAATCACTACGTTAAGCTTGTATCTCTTCTATCCTCCCTACGGCTTCCTTCATGTCGATTCTCTTATCATGATCGCTCTCAGTGCATGCAGCTCCTATATGAAGGTACTTCTCCATCACTTCAAGGGACTCCTTTGCCGTTGCTATCTCTGGATCAATCAATTCTGATACTTTATTCTCTTCAATTGCTGACCGCACCCATTGCACAACATCGGTTCCACACTTTTGGCTGCTGAGATATTGTGATGGGAATTTCCCAGTAAGGATTTCAAGAATTATGATTCCGAGAGAATATACGTCACTTTTTGGAGTGATTTGTTGGTTTAATATGGCTTCTGGGGATTTATAAGCAAAAAGATTTTGAACAGCTGGTGAATTGTTGAGTAGTGGATAAAAGGCGTAATCTGTGAGAAGTGGTTCATTATTTGCAGAAAGAAGAATGTTGCTAGACTTAAGGTTCCCATGAGGTACATCATATGATGTAAACTCTGAATGAAGAAACTTCATTCCACTCGCAACTCCCTGGATGATTTTAACGCGAGTAGACCAATTTAGCTGAGCATGTGCTATCCCCCTATCACCTGAAAATTTTGGATAACATCTCACAACATAAAAATAAACCACATTAAGAGTTTATAATATTGATAGAAGCAGCTTCCAAATTGGCATGCTAAATATATAATGTGATTATTAGGCAGGGGCCGTAGATCAATGACAACCTGAGACTTTAAAAATAGTCATTTCAAGGGAATGATTAGCAGACTATTTGATAAACATAAATGATGTCCCATCATGAGAAAAACTCTACTTATGCACATGAAATAGAAGCTAGCATTAAGTTGTACTCAAAAATGTATGGGCAGTTTTCATGGACTCCTTTACCATTGACAATGAGAGAGAGGCAAAGAAGAAATATCTATACCATGTAATAGGTACAACAGGCTGCCTTTGGGAATGTATTCAGACACCACCAGCTTCTCCTCTTTCCTGTAATGGTATGCTAATGGTTGCAATATGTTCTTGTGTCTTAATCTGGCAAGTCGTCTGATCTCTGCGTCAAAACTTTCCTTATTAAATTTGTTGGTTTCCCTCAACCTCTTCACCACGACAGACACTCCATTTTCCAATACCGCCTTGTAAGCTGACCCCAATCCTCCATTCCCAAGGACCTCAGCTGCTGCCTTCATCAAATCAGGCATCCCAAATGTACCTTTTTCGTCATTTACCACCACTAGATCACCCATATCGCTTCCACCTTTTGCACGTGCCTTCCTTGATGTACGCATAGAGGTGCGTGTGCTCAAGCTTCTCTTGTTAAGGTGAACCTTCACAGCCTCATCAAGGTTCTCTTTTTCAAGCTTTTCAAATTGATCATCCTTGCGCTTTGCCTTATATAATATAGCCGCCAATAACAGAATAACCACTAAGCCTATAATTATCCATTTTGTAATTCCAGAACCTTCAGACTTTTCACCACCACCTGAGGGTGCAGCCTTGCATTCCTTCCCTATTTGATTTCCACATAAATCTGGATTTCCCTGAAACGGACCGGAACCAAACTTTGACAAACTTTCCGGTATTAACCCTTGTAATTTATTGTTTGAGAAGTTGACATATGTCAGATTACTCTGTGACAAAGACGGAATAGGTCCTGTGAATTCATTATTCTCCAGATGAAGTTCTTGAAGATATTTTAAATTGGTTAAAGAATCAGGAATTTTCCCTGAAAACTTGTTCCGCGAGAACCATACTTTCCTTAAAGATCCCATTCTGGAGAAGAAATCTCCAGGGATCTCTTCAGTAAACTGGTTCCCATCAATGAATAGCCACTTGAGAGCACCAAGCCTAAAAAATTCAGGAATTGATCCTTTGAAAGAGTTGTTTGCAAGATTTACAACTCGTAGGCTTTGAAGGCTAACTAATACATCAACATCAAGATCCCCCGACAGGCCAACCCCACCGAGAAGTAAGCCTAGGACGGCATTTTTATTGTCACATTGAACACCAAACCATTTCTTAGTATTATCACAAGGACTTGTTCCTTTTTTCCATGAGGAATCAAGAACTGAGGTATTTAATAACAATTCTTTAAATTCAAGAAGGACCTCATCGTCTCCGATAGAAACACATGGAGATAGAAAAAGGAAGAAAAGAAATAAGGAAATGAGGTGGTGGGGGAAGAGGACACCGGCCATTTTTTGTGGAGAAACAATGAGCCGCTCTCCAGAGAGAGACAGAATTTCTGTGATTTTTTTCTTGGGAGGTATGTCATGTTCATGTCTTTTTTTTGACAAACATTGGTGCCAGACAGAATGTTGTCTAAAAACGGATTCATAATGTTGGATGGAAAGAGAGGTGGACCTTGCATGACTTTGTCAATGGTGAAGAGGCATTCACGCTAAATAGGAAAAAAAAAAATAGGCACAATACCCTTTAAATATCATGCATGCCTCACTTCTTTCTATCTTTTATTTTATCTTATAACGTGCCATAAAACACAATGATCTCTCTCAAAATGTATGCTACAACTCACTAATAACGTTAGTAATTGTTTTCATTTGTAGTCCAAATGTGACGATCATTCTATTGCTGGTAATTAAACTTCAGGTTTACTACATGAGTTTCAACCACAACAATAACATACCCAGTGTCGAATCCTACAAATGGGATCTGGGGAGGATAAAATGTACGCAGACCTTACTATTATCTCATAGAGGGAGAGAGGTTGTTTCCTGAGAACTCTCGTCAATAAAACTCATAAGTAGAATAAACTAGATACAGAAAACATGAAAGGAAGAGAAAAGGAAATAGAAATAGCGACTAATAACGAATAACACATAATAATACATAAATACGAGAAAGAACAATAAATAAAGACAGACACAAGTATTTTATGTGAAAACCTCACTGCTCAAGGGAAAAAAATCATTATATGTCTCAGAAGATTTCAATTCAACATTATTTTCATCAAACAACAACAAAATTACAAACCCTTGCAATTCCAGGATTAAACTCTTAACCATTCCCCTTTGATATGATAATTCAAAAACTCGAGCTTCCAAGTAACAACTCTGTTGCCTGCTAAATTAATCACCGCCCTCTGATCGGTTTTTACTTCAAGACTCGACATAGCTAACTCTAACTGCACTTCTCAGAATAACAAGATTGAAATGAGCACCTAGTTCCTTTATGGATCAGAACTTGATTTACAAGATAAGAGCAGAGAAATATAACTAAAAATAGCTTAAAACTAAGATGATACTCTTGAGATTCATTGATGTTTCTTGGTTGATATTTCTGGAGAGTAATGTTTTGCTTCTTTGATTGTGAAAGAGATGAATGGAAAAAACGTTATTGTGTCAATGTTGAGTAGACATAATATATGATAACCATGACTTTCTGGAGCAATTCTATCAGCCAAAAGGTCTGCCACACTGACACATCTTGAGCACTCACAAAAATAATTACTGGAAACATACTTTTTATAATTGTCACTTTTAGTAATACAAAAATAGTTCTAACATAGGATCCAGTCCCATACTTATTCCCATTTTGTCGAATCAGAAAAATTATAATCTAATAATTTCTCCTTTTTTGATGATGACAAACTCATATGCAAAAAGTTATTAGTTCTTCCCCCTTTCACCAACACTTCCCCCCTATTTGTTTAGACCGAGTCCCTTATTTTGAGTTCAAGATCACATTCAACATTCAATCTTACAATATTTTTTCCCTTTTGACATCATTATAAAGGCAAACAGTAAATCATTTAGAATGTAATTTAGCTTGAGGATAACTTAGAACCAAGAACGGCAACACGTCATGAATTGAACAAGCATACTAAATGAATTTAGATTGGATCACCTATGTGGGTCAATTCATATTCATATTAATATTTAAATAAATTATATTTATTTAATCATTAAGAAAAAAAGGAGACACAACTATTTAAAAAGTTGTGTTTTTTTAAAAATATAAAAGGGTTTCTTTTTGAAAAGAAACTATGTAACTTTTCCTGCAAAAACACAAAGAAAAAAGCATTTCTTTCTTCTTCTTTCTTCCTCCTCTCTAATTCCAGCGAAGTTCCATTTGAAGATTTTTGAGTAGATTTCTTCTCTTAAAAGCGTGGGAATAACTCTGTAATAGGTACAATAATAGACTATGATTTTATATGGTGAAGGTCGTCTTTGTATGTGAATACACTTTCTGACTAGTAAAACAAATTCAATGATCATGCAAACTAAGTGTTTGATGAGAATTGGTATCCGAGCCTACAATATTTGTTTCCTAGTCTATATATTAATGTTGTTAGGATGAAAATAAATATGGATGACGCATGACTTTGTGTGTGTTAGCTACCGGACTTCCATTGTGATCTGTAACAAGAATTCTGAAAATTATTTGAATTAACAACATTGGTGTTTCTTTCTGAAGTCAAATCCACATGTCATTCCCTATTTACAATAGTTTGTTAGGGTGTATATTATGATGCAGAGGTTTTTTTGAGACCTTAAGGTTTTATTGGTTTTAAAAAGAAAAAAGGGGAGAAGATGTAGAACGATCCCAATTTCCCCAGTTGAAAATTCTTTTGTGCTTTTTTTTTTAGAAAAGAAAGTTTGTTTCAACTAATGTTAATTTTTTGTAATTATTTTGGATCAATTTACAAGTCACAGTGTGATGACAAGATTGTTAACATGAAGTTAGTTGTTGTTGTTTTTAAAAAAAAAAAAAACTAAGTGAGAAAGTGTTAATAATTGTTGTGTTATCATTTCTAAGATCTATATCTTTTAATTTTTTTTCCTAAAAATTAATTAATTTCAATAAATTTTTTAGGCATGGATCATTACTTGAGGGCAAATTTTTACAATTTCCATATATTTAATCTTCTTATTCTTCATATTTTATTCTTGATCTTTTGAATTTTTCAAACAATAGAGAGAATTATTTCACCCTGTAAAATTAAAATGTTGTCAAAAATATCATACAATATGAATAAACATAGTAGATCAAAATATTATTTCATATAATAAATTTATTTCAAAATAATAGTTCATGATAAACATATTTATTGTATACCTTAACTCTATTCATTGCCTATAGGATTGGTATATTTATGTCAGTAAATTAAATTTTAAAAAAAAATGAGTAATTATTCCTTAAAGACAAGAAACTAAAGTAGATACATGTATATTTTAAAGCCAATGTTCATGTTTTTATTTTTTTAATTTTGTTTTAATAATTTTTGGCCTTTGAAATTTCTATGTGAACTTTCATGTTATTGCAATCTTGTCCTATAAATTTAACTCTTTCAAAAAAGATTTTTATGTGATATTCTTACACTTCTTATGTATAGGAGCTACTAATTAACTGGTAAAACTAATGTCATAATTTGTGGCAAAAGTTACGAGGTAGCCCTTATATAATCATGTGGATAGACTAGAATTCAATTGCTGAAACATGTATTTCTTCAAGTCTGGTAATTCTGTAAAGAGTAATTATATGCATTTTTTAATTGTAGAATAGAAATTTACCAATATATTCCTATCGTTAAAGATTATATTATCTTGCTTAATTATCTTTACATACTTCTTAGTTGCTAGATTGAAAATATACTATCTCATTGTCATAGTTTTTTATTAACAAAGTTTAAATGATAAAATTAATATTTTCATTGTAGAATAATGATTAGGGGACAAATATGCAATGCACATTCCAAAAGACTAGTTCTACAAAAATATCATCTAACAAATAAACATAACATAGTAAATTATACCTTCAATTTATTATTTTTCTTAATAGGAGTGAAATTAGTTAAAGTAACACTTATTTTAAAATGGAGAAAGTAATAATATATATTTATGTCGTTTCTGGTCAATGATCATTTGCAATTGCAAATGCCTATTTATCCCCACCCCCCATGAATGGCTTCTCCTCGTTCGCTACGCCAACTTCCACACGTCCTCCCTTCTCTTGAATATTCTAGTTATAAATATAGACATACTTATTACTTGCCATGAGCCACAAACTAAATATATACCAACAGAGAGAGATGGTTAACAGTAACCACGTTAGTGGTTCAAAAAATCGGGGATTTCACAATTATTGTAGATCCCCACAACCAACCCCTGTCTGTTCCCCTTCACCTGGTATGCTATATAACTTCTCTTTTTCTTTTACAATATCAATTACACACTAAACACTCTCTCTCTTCCTTTATATATACATAGACATACACATACACACACACACACACTCCTTCATAAGATAGGAATAAGATTAATATACATCACACACTCCTTTATATATATATATATATATATGTTGTTGAATATTTGTGCAGCTTTATATACGCTAAATCGTCCAGGAAATAATCTGTCTACCTTTGAGGTAATGGTAAGGTCTGCATACATTTTTCCCAAACTCCACCTGTGGGATTGTATTGGTATGTTGCTGTTGTTATTATTGTTGTATATATATTCTAAATCACACACATTACTAGCCCCTTATATTCCTTGACCCAAAAAAATAGCAAGAAGTCTTGAAAATGCATATATGTATGTATGCGCATTTATCTATCTATCTATTTATATATATATATATATATATTAAAAATGGAGAGTAGTAACTTATATATGTCTCCTAGCTTGTTGTATCATCACCTTCTATGCATCCGTCTTTAATTAGCTAGAGACTGCATATGCATATTTTTTGTTGTCCAACATGTATTACTAAAATACCTAGAACAAAAATTTTTATTGAACAAAAATATTTGCAGTAAACAAAACTTCTGTAAAAAAAATATTTTGTAAAACAAAAGTTTCATAGAACAAAAATTTGTGAAAATAATAATCACAAAGATTCTAATCAAGTTTTCAAAACCAGAAACTAAAACTACTAATGAAAACAAAATCTGTAAATTAAATAAAATCAAAAAATAAAATTGACAAAAAGAAAATCAAGCCCTGAGTAAATTGTGTGTCCTTAAGAAAATTATTCTCCTCAAGTATTCGAGGTTAATGGAATATATCCTCCTAGGATAGAATAATTTTACTCATCATTGTATCGGTACCTAAAACTAAGGTGTCAGTGAACCACTCAATAGCATCAAAGCACACTAAAATTTATTTGTGTAGAAGAAGAAGTTGAAAAAAAAACTCAACTTGAAATGGTAGGAAAATTCTATATATATAAAGAACAAAAGGTGTTTATTGTACCTTATTCATAACCACTAAGGAAGGTCACAACCTTTTCTAGAAAAGTTATATCTCTTCATTTGTCATTCACACCTTTTAAATTCAGCAATTCCCTACATGAATGAAAAACGACTCTAAGAAAAGAACGGATAAGTGTGTACTTGACAAGTAAGGATTAGTTGCATTTTGATGAGTAGGTTATCCTTTAAACTTTGTGTAGTGAACATATGTTGAATGTACTCGATCAATCAGTAGATTTGATATATTTAAACTATCAAGCTTTAGTGTATATCTAGACAATCATATGTCACACAATCAACTGTTTACTATCTATGGTTCTCATTGTTTTATTCGTTTCAGCTATGAACACTTCCTGGTTCATAAGTGCGTAGAGAATTGGCTTGACTGGATTCTGCTTGAAGTGTCTTACACTTCACACTTATATAGGTGATTTCTAAATGTATTATCTCACAGAAATACTATTTGATATACCCTGTATCAAAAAGGTCATAATACCTTATCCTTGTTTCTGAACATTATCTCATTATGAGAATGGACTTTATAAAAATTTTGACAATGTTGAACCATCATCAATGATTTTGTTTGATCCTTGAACCTAGATCTTGGGATCTCCAGTCTTCTTGGTAGAGTTACCGCCACAATGATTTGTCCTCGGCCATAGCCCCATTCTCTTTGATACTCTCTCAACTCCCTCTCAAGTTAGGCTTCTTGTAGGTGGATCCGACACGTTATCCTTTGACTTTACATAATCAATTATATGTGATAATTCTACTGGAGAGTAGTTGTCTAATGGTATTGCGACTTCGGCATAAGACATTGTCACGATCCAACCCAAGGGTCGTGAATAGTACTGATAGGGCACCGAGACAAACACTTATACTGAATCTCCACTTAAGACAGCTAAGGAATTTCACAAAAATTTTGACAGAGTTTCCTCTGTTTTTCTAGCCAGCCCCACCTGCAAACAGCGAACCTAACAGTACTAAATATTGCCATAAGAACAGACACACATACATATATGCGGGCCGACAAGGCCACCGCTGCGGCAGAGCCGCCAAACAAACATATCATACAAATGAGATCATACAACGTAATTTCTGACACCCACATGTATCCACAGACCTCTATGCACAGAAACCGGATCACAAGACGGGACAAGGCCCCGTCATACCCTCGAATATATATATATATATATAAAGTATGTAAAGTTTGAGTTTGAGGTATCCCATCAGGAGAAAGTTCAAATAGGGTCTACTCCTGCTTCCGGGTTGTATCCCTGGATCGAACTAGGTTAGGATCTTCATATTGCCATATAGATTGAACCGCAGCCCGTTGGTCTAGGTATTCAAAACCAATATGACCATGTTTAGCCTGACCTTCATCTGATATTTCAGTCTCTTCATGAGTA